>JABASM010000246.1:9648-27879 GCA_019776545.1 Brachystomella parvula
CCCCCCCCTAAAACTGCATCATCTTCCTATTCACTTGCAAGGAGCGAATCGGATTGAATGAA
The DNA here is from genome assembly GCA_019776545.1 of Brachystomella parvula. Taxonomy (NCBI): domain Eukaryota; kingdom Metazoa; phylum Arthropoda; class Collembola; order Poduromorpha; family Brachystomellidae; genus Brachystomella; species Brachystomella parvula. The sequence goes on from JABASM010000246.1 coordinate 9,711, forward strand.
AAGGAGCTACACAGAAATTTACATTTCAAAACCAGAGGCTTGTGATCAGAATCAAGTCTCATGAATTTGCAAATGGAGAAATGGTTGTGTATAATTTCAATGATTTCAGCTCTTTTTCCTTTAATTATTTCTCAAAAAAATTGAGCTTAAGTTTTGGAGTTTATTTTCTTCTTTTGCCTCTGTGGGAAATAATAATAAAAAAGTTGAGGAGACAGTAAATGTGAAGGAAAGAAAGTTTCTAGGTTTTGAAACTCGGTTTTTGGCGTATAAATAAATAAGGTGGAAGGAATTATTGACTTGGGCTCTGACGATCAAATAAAAATCCTCCCTAAGCCAACTTTTGTTGACCAAGATTTTTAGTGCTCCTGAATAAAGCTCCTTTTCCCTTCTGCTCCTTTCCGTCGTCCTCGGGAAGAGAGAAGTGGGAGAGGGGGAGAAAGTAGGGAAAGTTGACTGAATGCGGAAGAAGAGGGAGAAGAGATGATAAGACGGGGAAGGGAATTGAGGTTAGTATGTTAAGTGGGGAAAGACGCGAGGTAAAAGATGATAGTTGACTTAACTTACCCTCTGGAAGATGAAGGTGTGTCTCAGAGGAGGAAATTTTAGCCTTTTCTGTTTATACCAGGTGAGGAAAAGAGAGCAGGTGAGATGAGTTTTACCAGCCGCAGCCACAAAAGACTAATCAGAGAATGATACTAGAGTAAAAACTCTCCTCTAGTAAGTAGATTTAACAGAATACCTCAGGAGCGGAAACTGCTCAATCTAATCTCTTTCTCATCTTTTTTTTCCAGAAAAGAGATTTGCATGGGACTGGTCTCTGAGTAATGAGGAGTCAAAAAAAAGAAAAAAAAAGATTCTGAGTCCAAATATAATTACAAAGACACACCCAACCTGAACTAGAATAGTTGAAAAAAAAGTTTCTTCTTCCTACCCACTTCCTTCCTGTTCTTTTGTCCCCAGTGGGAGGAAGTGAGGAATGACAGGAAGACAGGTTAAGTAAAAGGGAGCTGGAGGAGGAGGAGGGGGAGAGACTTAGGCAGATCCAAAAGTCTGCACAGGTAAAGAGGATGAACGTGATTTAAAAAATCATGGAAGGAAGTGAAACAGGTAAACAATATCTGAATCCACTCTCATCATCACCATCAACATCATTTCCCAGGGGTATAACAATATACTTCTAAAGGAAGTCAGGATCTAAAAAGAATTCCTATTATCATTCCAACTCAGTAGGATTTGAAAAGGAAGTTGGTAGAGATAAATGGAAACTGTATCAACTCCATGTAGGGAAAATTACTGTACCGGACGGACTACCGTCCCTTTAACTTTCCCTTCTTTCAGATTAATACAAGGTTAAAGAGCAGAACTTAGAATTTTTGGTCGAAAATTAAGATGATTTTCCCAAAACCGGAACAAAATTTTTTTCGAAGGGATTCTGCATACATGCAAAAGCGTTTTGATAACCCTTCTCGACTACCTGCCGTGATTACACGGCTAGAGATGAGAGCAGTTATTATGGAAATAGGCGAGCCTATTAAACCTCTAAAAATTCTCTTAGAAGATCCGCCCCTCACAGAATCGGATTTAATTATAGAGATATTTTTTTTTTGCAAGTGGATTTTCCTTCCTTTAGAATCTAAAGCGAGTCTAGAGTCACACCTCTATTTCCTATTTAGCTTGGATGAAGCCAGTAATATATAAGCTCCTATAAAAGGCCTCATTGGGAAATATGTGGGAGCTTACCTGAGGCTGAGTGGTTGGTTAGAGCTGCGGTCGTTCGAGCAATAAGGGATGAAAAGCTAGTAATATATAAGCTCCTATAAAAGGCCTCATTGGGAAATATGTGGGAGCTTACCTGAGGCTGAGTGGTTGGTTAGAGCTGCGGTCGTTCGAGCAATAAGGGATGAAAAGAGAAGAGTGGTGGGTTGCTTTCTCCAACTTTCTCCGGATCTGTATGAGGGGTCCTACTGTCTTAGATATGCAGAAGAAGACTAAACCCAGGACTGGAGTCGAATTCTGGAGAAGGAAGGGAGAAATTTCGGGGAGAGGCAGACCAGACCTTAAGAAAAACTAACATAAACTCTAACTCGGCCTCGTCTTTCTGCCCATGTCTCAAGAAACTTTTTGGCGGAGACTCCGTAGGAACAACGAGGAAGGAAAGACTCACCCAATCTCAAGCATTGGCTAGTTTCTCCCCGAAGACGACTTTGCAAAAAATAAGAGCTCCACCTACTTTACCTATGTACCATTTAATCTTATCTAGCTGGAAACTGGAAAGCGAGAACGTCGTCGTGGACCTCACTCGTCTTCCCCACCCCCCTTCATTTTTTTCCCTAATCAGCAAAGCGAAAGTACTTGAGATAGATAACATTCAGAAAATTTCTATTATTCTTTTCCTGAACGATGATCACCCTTGTGTCTCACCTCTACTAAAAATTAGAGAGAAAAAAAACACACCTGGATCATTCTTAGCTTTTGCAATATTTTTTTGCTAGTAAATTCCTCTATCTCCTCCCTTTGTTCTCTAGCCCAATCGGAAATCTCAAATTTTATCAGTTTTGCTGACTGATTCTTCTGATGAAATCATTCCGATGTGTAAAATTCTTTAAGGCCGGCAACGACTATAAAATTTAGATAAGAGGATTTTTGATGTCCTTCAGCCATTACCTGGATTTAAATTGAACATTTAAAGAGAACAATGCCAAGACTCCCCTCCCACCCCATGTTGTTTTTTTTCTAGTTTATTTCTAGTTACACTAACAAGGGACGGAAAGAATTTAGCTCATGAACTCCATTGACGTAGCTTCGTATGAAGTATGACAACTCGACGATGGTGAATTGGTTTTAGAGGTTTAGAACTCAAAAAACGGTGAAATTGCAAAGATGACAAAGTCTTTTCCGCTAATACTCTTCTCATTATTATTTGCTTCAATTTACAATTTTTTTCCTGTTCTAGTCTTTATCCAAACAAAAAGATAAGTTTTTTTTTTTTGGACTAGAGGTGAGCAATAAATGAGAGATTAGAGAAGTAATTTTTAGTAAAGTTCCTTCACATTATCTCCCTAATGAATCATAATTATTACTAATTTCCTAAATAGCTTTTCCTCGTCCGGATTTTAAACGCATTTTATGTGACGTGGTCTTGAAAAATACTGGGCCGGGGAGATTTTCTTTCTGTTTCTTAATATTTGGAAAGCGTTAGCTCCGCCCTCAAAAAAAGAAAGAGTGAGAGTCTATAATAAGAAAACTTTCTTTGGTGGAGAAAGGACTATAAGGAAAAGAATGCTGGGTGGAGACTTGCTCCGGAGGCAAAGGCAGCACCACCAGAAGCAGAGAAACCACTCAAAGGCGCAAACATAAAAAGAAAGAAGGAAATTTTGAGGAAGAAAAAACTCTGAGGCCCCGCTACTGGTTACTTCTAATGCTCTGGGTCGCCCTCTTCTTTCACTTCACTTTCTCCCCAACTATTTTCAGAAAGTTGGGAAAAGAGAAAGCAGGAAATTTGAGAGCTCGCTCTGGTGTCTGGCATCACAAACATTTCCACCCTTTGCAATTTGCTTAAGAATATTCAGGATATCTCGGAATTAAGATTCATACCAAAAATTATCTTAAAAAGAAAAAATTCAAAATACTTACTTTTCTAAAAATCGCCCTGATTCCCTCCCACCAGGTTAGTCGTGAATTCTTGAGCCTGCCAATCCTTCAGTATTTTTGCTAAACTTTTCCTGAGCAAATTGAAAAGCGTTATGACATTCAAGTCTTTTTTCTTCTTTTCTTTCCAAGAAAGGGCGTTTTAGCCAGGGTGAAAACACCTGTTTAAACTAACCATAACCATGAAGTGACGCTGATGCTGGTTTTGGAGCATGAAGAAGTCTTCCAGTCATCTCATCTCCAATTTCTCTACCTCCTCTCCTCACTCCTCCTCTAGTAAATAGGAGTCGAATCTCAATAAATATCTCAGGGTCGAGAAGTTGTTTGGCAAAATTAGGGTTTTATATTTCCCAATCATCTGCTCTTCTTCCAATTTCCTTCCTCAGATGTTTTCTAGCACAGAAAAATCCTATTGTTACTCCAGATACCACACGAGCAGAGATCGTCATCCTCATCTTTCTAGGCCACATTTCACAAAGACATTACGTATCATCCATCCACCCCCTTCATAAAACCAGACCTCTTCCCTTCGTGAGTCAGACCCTCAGCAAAGTTAGCGTCTCTAGTTTTTTCACATCATCATCTCACCTTCCTTAGAGTGAGCCCCATGATTTTTCTACGAAAATTTTTTATTAGCATAAGGATCGTATGGAGATTTATTCCCTCTGACTCTTAAACAGGTGTTTCTCAATAATAATAATATTCTTTTCTGTCGTGTTTTCTCAGTAAATTCTCCTTATTAACTTTCTAATAAAGCTTTTGGGACTAGGGAAGTTTACGAGTGTCGGAGGGGAATTAAAACATAGGAGAAAAGATTCTCTTCTACTCGTCTGCCTGATCAAAGCCAAAACGTAAAGCTACTAGTACTAATTGAAAATGCTAAAACTATAATTTCTTGGAAAAAAAAAATTGAAGCGGTTGGCTAGAGCTAAAAAAAATTTCCAGCAACGCTGATTACTGAATTTGCGCATAAATTGCAAGACTTTTCAGAAATGAAAAAAATTCTAATCGAGAAACCTTCAACACCTGAAAACAAAGAAAACTGTACAGAATGGTGGAAATATCCCAAAAAGATCTCTCTAAAAAAATCAAAATCTGGATGACAGAAAAAAAATTCAGGATGTGCATTCCACCGCGACCTGTCCTCTGCGTGGACACTGGTCAGAAAGATTCGCATTTTTTCGTAACTAAATTATCAATCCAGAGTGTGTAGGGTGGATAGGATCAAGATTAAAACTTTCCCTTCCTACCTTCCAATTTTCCCGTCCTAATTATACATACTTTTTTTTTTATTTCTTTGGACTGGAACACTTGTGTCGTATATCTGAGAATTATAGGACTGTAGAAGAAGGGAAGATGAACGAGCAGCTTGAGGTTTATGTCTCCAAAATGAGGTTTAGAGAATATTTTATTAGTTCTAGGAAAAGAAGGGCGTATTGAATACATTGAGAATGAATGTAGCTCAAATGATTCAATATTGATTTTAGCAAAAAAATGGAAGATAGGAAGGAAGGAAGGTGTAGTGGGAAATTGCGGATTTCGTAGCCTTTGATAATGATAAGAACGGAGTGAGAGCTTGGACTTGGCTTGGAGTTCTTATCATCCGAAGAGGAAGCGACTTATGTCCCAAGAGGAAAGAGGCATTAAGAACACAATGCTACGATTATTCTTTCATTCTCTGTACTTAAGCAGCAGGACAACACGCTTGATAATAAAAAAAAAGAGCAAGAGACAAAGAATTGAGGACAGAAATAGTTAGATAAGACAAGACAAGTGCTATTTCCTAATAATAAAAAATGAATTCACAGAAGGAAATCCTTAATTGAAAATCTTCATGCAAGGTTAACAAGAGCTACTTAAGTGAATGAAAAATTGAGATTCTCTTATTACAAAGAAGACGGCGCAGAAGATTAGAGGACGGAAGGCGAAAATCAGGTCTAATTTCAAATCCAACTTCCTTCCAAGGAAGAGAAAGACAGCTTCCAATTCCGTGGGGGCTGTTGATCAACAGTGAAGATCTTACTCACCTTTCTTCTCTTTGTCACTGCTTTTCCTACGGTGGTGCGCTGTATGATCTGTAGACTTTCTTCTCTCATGATGATGATGGTGACCAGTGCTCTTCCGCTTCCATTCCACAGTCGCCCGCCGGCCTGGGTCAAGCTCATCTGCACTGTCACGCGGCTGCATATCAACTGAGCCACCTGTTTTCCTACGCTTCCTCTTGTGGGGAACTTTTTTGTCGATACTGACAGTGGACAGCCTTCGAATATCTTCGCCTTTATATTTACCCTGTGGGTCCTTGTACGCTCGGCGTATATCTTTTGAAAAGGAAAAAGAAAATTCTTACTATAGGTCAATCCACATTACTAGTAAACCATGCCTTACCTTCGTAGAAGACTTCCATTGAAGTTCTATGATGCCTCTTATGCTCTGGACCCTCCTCAGCTTCGTCCTTCCCATCACGGTGGTGGTGATGGTGGTGATGCCTGTGACCGTGCTTGTACTTTCTCATTCCAGCCTCATCGTAGGAAATACGATACTTTTGCTCCTTATCCTTAGCCATGAGTAGCTCCATTTGAATTCGCATTCTGTCCTCGGACTCCTGTTGTTCAATATTTTTGGCATCTTTCTCATGCTCTCGAATTCTTTTAAGCCTTTGTAACTGCGTGGTTTTCCCTTGTGGATCGTCTTCTTCTGCCTTATCTTTCCCTTTGTGATGGTGGTGATGATGGTGGTGGTGACCATGGGCGTCGGTGGTTCCTTCTGAAGTCAGTTCATCCTTTTTGTCCACGTCGGATACTCCTTTCTCAATGTCAACATTATTGGGTTCCTTAGGTACTACTGAGCCAATTCTGTTCCGAGTATAGAGAGCATTAAATTTTGCTAAAACTCGAAGGAGAAACCAGGGCTGATGCTTCTTCCAATTCTTGATCTTTAGCTCCTTGTCCTCGTAGTTGAAAGTTTTCAAGTCTATAATGTTGTCGGAAGCCATTATGAGATAACTATTTGTAGAAATAAATTAAAAATAAAATTAGATAAATTAGTTTGAAAAATATCCGGATTCGCAGAGGAAAAATAATAAATTACCGATTACAGATGTATTCCACAGAATTTCGTTTGATACGAATAATTCTCTGCTCTGCCTTCGTTTCCTGTAAATACACTAGCGGTATAATTGGAAATTCTTCATTTCGTTTGAAGTTAAGATGGGGTTTAAGTGGGCGAATGAGGAAGACGGTAAGAAAATAGATGAATAGGAAGGGGAAAAGAATGAAAATAATGACTAGAGCTGCCGTGATGTCATCCCCAGTGTAGGTCAAAAGCCAGTCGTAGGGCTCCACATCATGTCGGCTTTGATGTTCCCTCACAATGTCTAGAAAGATCTGCAACGGAAACAAAAACTTCATATAAATTCAAAATATAAATGATTCTCGGGTTATGGTCACGAAATGCAGGTGGGCTTGGTCATTTTTGTCCGGTATTTGTAGGTTTCAAACATTTTAAATAAGAATAATTTGCTTTTGCTCATTACCTTCATTGGAGACGTCCATGGGTTCAAAGCAGATTCAGGTCCGTTGATTCTTACCTTGTCTTCTTTGGCTCGTTGGAATTTGTTCTGACTCACAACTGAAATCTGGTATTCAGAAAGCAGCGCTAAATAGCCCCAAAATCAATCAGTCAGCAGTAACTGCTAAAATAAATTTCCAGGCTTACTTAAGGTTCGTGGGAGTCTGAGGGATCTTCTTGAGTCAGTGACAGGACATAGGAACACCTGAAGAATCACCAAGAGGAGCAGGTGACACTGATTTAGCTCCATACTTGTGACCTAAAATAACGGGAGCAGAACATATATGGTTAATTGTCGTTGGACATGGACATGCTTCTCAATTGAATTCGTAATTTCATTATTAGGACGCTCTTCTGGTCTGTCTGTCTGGGGTCAGCACTATAGTTGCTATGAGCAGGTCCGACTGGCCTTAATACTTAACTTCAGAGTTCTTTTAAGTCCGGATTTTTTTGTGAATTCTGAAAGGGGCAGACACTGCTAAGGGTCTTATAAGCGAATACATTTTTAATTTAGTTGAGGGACGAGAGCAGGGTGAAGGGTCAAAATTTACAAATCCATGGGGGGGGGGGGGGAGTGAAACGTTTCCGAAAAATTCCACATATTCCCGATGTCCTAACTCGAAATAAAACGTTAAGGTATACTGGTGCGGCCATGTGCGCTAACTTAATTTTGCAATGTCTGTGGGGGTCAAAGTTGTGCCATCCGTTGGGAAGAAAAGCTGAAAATGATGTACGTTTTTGAACCCTGTTCAGACTCGATGAAACTGGATTTATGAGAATCGCCTCTATATAAACCGTTACCACTATGGTAGCTCAACGGATGACTTTTAAATGGTGTCACTTTTCTGCAAGACCTCGACCTGTTTCCGGTTCGGTATTTTGAATTTCTTTATTTTTGAACATTTTCTAAACCTTTGAGGCCCGAAATTCCATGGGTAAAACCTTATGTGTTTTTGAAATCTTCGCCAGTAAGGCCACCCATAAAACGGCACAACAACCTTATAAGAGGCAGCAAAGGCCCGAAGCTGGCAACCCAAAAAAAAAGAGGTCAGACAATCATGTTTTTAGCTATGCTAGAATAGTTATATTTAGATTTTACGGAAACCAGCATTCATTTGTTGATAGATGACGACTGAGTAAACTGAATAAAATTGAAAAGGTTGCAGAAAATTGCACCGTTAAAAATCATCACTAGGGCTACCCTAACGAGATATGGTAACCGCTTATTTGGAGGCGATTAACACCTCATACACTTCCCTTGCCAGTTGCTCATTTTGCTGCTACGCATTAGTGCTTACAAGAAATTCTTGCAATGGTCAACTATAGTGACTCTAAAACGTTTTGGGGTTTTGGGTCCTTTGGGGATTGGGGTGTTGTTCGAAAGCACTTTGCACTACTGTTTCATTGACCTTTATATGCCAATACCTACGCCGTTGTCCACATAGTGCACATCTACTGTCACTTTTGGAAAACGAGCGAAATTCAAAAACTATCCTTTATGAAAAAAATAACCTGAGAAGAAAACACGTGTGTGGTTTCCAGTATTTAATTCATCGTTATTTTTATCTAGAAAAATGAAGTTAATTACCCATAATCTTTTGACAAGTCGCATGATTAGCAAAGTGCAAAATGGATACCCGTTGAAACTTACGGTAAGACACTTTCATCCACCTAGTCTCCGGCGCATCTCAATTGACTGATCAGCTGTATAGTAGATGACCTGTTTAAGATTTTGTTAAACACAGTATGTCCTACCAGTACCAAGCAAGCGTTGCCATGAACAGTACAGTAATTTCCTATGTACACTGGTTAAAGTACTGGTTTAACTTAATGAGAGATAACGGTTTATCTTTAATAGGAATTGTTTAGCGTTGGCAATGTGGTCCCCTTGCACTAATTCAAAACAAAATAACGCTTTTTTCCTCTCTCTATTTACCCGACTTCCATGCACCACATATACGAAATCGCTACCCCACCAAAGCCCTCCTAACACTATGGCCATTGGATTCCAGTGAAATTAAATATTGCTCCGGAGGTCATGCTGAGTTGAGCAAGTCTAAGCTCGACTAAAAAATTACTCTTGACTCCGTACCGTACCTACTAATATTTGCGGTTATATTTCGTTCTTGTTTCCACAGGCTAGTGAGGTCCTCGTTAAAGAAACAGAGTTCTCACCTGCGTTTACAGCCAAACTTTTGCCAAGGGTTTCCTGGGAAGTTTTATGTGACACAGTAAAAAACGTAAGTCGCTGTTCTGTTAAAATCCTTCTACTATACCTCGTAAAAGCTTTTTTTTCACAGATTGGATATGCAGACAGCACAGATTTACCTCCGGAAGTGCCGGAAGACTTTGAAAGAAATGACGAGTTCCTGAGAAAGGCTCACCATGCACTCGTTGAGGTAAATTAAAAAAAAAATAATAATACAGGATTAATAGAAAGTTTCATGGGGCTACGTTTGACCGAAATACGCTGTTTTTACAGATCGACATCATTGCTGGAGAATTAGAATGTCCGGAGACAGGCAGAAGATTCCAGATTACGAATGGAGTACCGAATATGCTGGTCAACGAGGATGAAGTTTAACACTCTCCCTCGCTTTTACTGTATTTCTTTTTGTTAATTTTCTTAAAAATAAAATTTGTGTTAGCTAATTACCAATCTGCCAGAAAAATCTGCCTGAGTAGAAATTCATTCTGCTATGCTACCCGAATCGACATTTTTAATTTTTTCCTGAAAAATTAAGAACATACCACGGTACCACAGGATGGAAAATTCAGCCAAAAATACGATGGTGTCCTTGTTTGCGAAAATGATAAATATTACATAAGGCATTCAACGTCGATTTACAGTTATAACTTTTTTTACAATCAGCCGTTAGCGCATGAAATTCAAAAAATGATACTTTTGTGCAGAGACTTTTTGCGGGAGACTGAACAAAGAAATTTAAACGAGTTCGAACAAAGACTGTGTAAACTCAAAATTTTACGTAATTTCTTTGTGAACTCGTGCCTGGAGTGGAAAGTTCCTGGAGCCTGGAGTTGTTCGTGCCAGACTCACAGGTAAGTCACAGGTGTAATTACCTTGGTCGGCCTTGGTCCCATTTTTTGCTTCATCCCATCCAACTTCCTGTTAGGTTGTTAGGTTTGCCAGGTTGACACGGTAAGTAGCACTGGATAAAACAAGGAATGAAGATATAATAAAAACGAATGGGGCCGAGGTAGTTATCACCAAGGATCGGCAAGGGTTCCTAAGACCTATTTTTCTGAAGTAACTGATGATAGCAGGCCCCTAATGATTCTGAATTCCTTCCAGCTTGAAGATGGAGGATTTATCTGCGGAAAGGGCTAATTTCTACCTCAAAGAATTCAAGGAAAAGATGGGACGAAGCGCTGTTTTCAAGATAAGTGAGCATGATCGTATTAAGAAGGTCTACCGTCTCCTCGCATCAAAACCCGTTCAGAGCTTGGCCATTGCTGAGATTGCAAAGTATGCAGATTATGTCACCCGAAAGATGCTGAGTGAAGAACCGACTATTCGTGAGCAGTTTATCATCCAATCAGCACCCACTAATATCCCTGATACCCCAGTCAATGGAACCGCTTTTGCCAACTTTGCTGCAATTTGTGGAGCATGGCCAGACCCAATCGAAGGAGAGAAGATGTGGAAGGCTTGTCGTAAGTCTAAATACAAAGTCCAAGTTTTGGAACATTAAAAACCACACAAAATTGCTTATAATTAATTCCCAGGTGAAAAGATACAACTCCAGCAAAGCTTCATGTGAAGGAAAGCGTGCAGGAGGATATTTATTACTGTCATAAAGCCCTAATCTTGGATGGTTACGTTGAAAGCGAAGGTTAGTTCCAAATTAATCGAAATTAGTGGAGTGATTAACGAAAAATAAATTTACAAAACAATGGAGCTCGTGTGATTTCTTCCTCATGCTCTTAAGTTTTCCAAAGAGGAAGTAAACACTGTAGAAGATTTTGAGTAGACTCATTTGTCACGATTTCTGCACTCGTGTTTCATAGGTCAAGTTCAATGCCTGTAAACATAAATTATTTTCTTAGGAGCAGTTACCGTCGTGTTCTCCTGAAGATAAAGAGTAAATTGGGAATGAGTAGTGTAATAATATAAAAGGCTTCCTTCTACTATGCCACAAGAGAAGACACAACAGGGGTCCTTATTCATGATCAATTGACCAATCAGTCAAGGTGTGGATTCTTCCACACTTCAATTTACATCCTCACTTTTCCCACTATACATAAGCTTGGGCAGGTTATGGTTTTTGCAACAAAGCTCCTTCCTAAGAAATGTTTCAGGCGACCTTGATCAGCGGAGTCAATATAAGAATCTGAACCCACAGGGTTTCTGATTTATTGGTCCGTATGGGCATGGGATCAGTTTTCTTGGCTGGATATAGCGAGTTTCCTGGATTCCCGGCATGCATCATGTCGCTCACACACCGGTACCTCCTACTACTGTCCATGCTCACTACCTGTAACAGTCTCTCTTTGAACTCAACAGCCAATAAGAACCCTCGGGAAATAAGTCGGAAAGGTCTCAATGTTTCCAGGTAATTTTAACTCTGTTTCTGGGCCACAACGACGTCGACATGGATTTTCTTCGGAAGAATTCAAGTAGGGATTTCCGATTACTTTTTTTTTCAGCAGCACAACTTATGACCCCGACCCGTGTGGTCTGGAAAATGGTTCAGGAATGGCATTTCACAGGAAAACTAGCGAATGCTATGAAATCAACTCTGTGGGACCTTGTGCTGAAAATATGAAATTCTACTCCGCAATATGGCCCACTATTAACTATGGAGAATGCTTTTGTGATCGGAGCTTGCCTTGCGTTTACAATTCGACCACTGGAAAGTGTCACGTCCTTTTTCTTCAGGTTAGGCCAACCCAAAACTCATCCGATTCTACTGTTGTTAGCACACTTTTCCATTTTAGGACTACTGCTCTGAGGGTTTCTGGCTCCAATTGAACGGAAATGGGAATTTGGATTGCTACCCTAATCCCTGCTTGAGTCAAGCCAGTCAAGCAAAGAATGGAACTAAGGATATGTTTGTTATTCTTAACGGAGCATGTGCGAAATTCGGAGAACCTTGTGGGATTGGTAGGATTGTTGGATTCCAAGTTGGAAAATTTCAAGCAGAATGTAAGGAAGAGGAGGATTTGATTTCTGGTGGCAACACGACGCGAAGCGCACCTAGGCCACCATTGACAGCCAGAATGCTCTCCATTATCAGACCGATATCCCCTGTCACTAAAGCCACCAAATCCCTCACTCCAACAAAGCCACCCGTGACAGTGAAAACGCCTGTCCCAACAGCATCGCCATCGATCTGCTCAAACCAAACCTCGGATCAAGGAAAATGTTTCCTTGAAAGCGAGTATTTTCGCATAGCTGCTCTCATTGCAACCAATGAACACCGGCTCAGGCACAAAGCTCCTCCCCTAACTCAAGATGAAGAAGTAAAGAGGTTTTTTTCATTTCTCAAGCAGCGATGATTGTAAATTCTGTTTGTCTGTTGACAGATAAATGCCGTGGCACAGAAGTACGCTGAAAAACTAGCATCTGAGAACTCCTTTGTCCATAGCATGAACAAAAAATTTGGAGAAAATTTATACTACTACCTCGGACCTGAAAAATCAAAAACTGAATTAGTTTTTGACGCCATCCAAGCCTTCTATGACGAAATCAAGGATTATGACTATAATCTCCCCATGTTTTCATCGGGGACAGGTGATGACCTAAAATGCATTTTCCAAAATCTGATCAAAATGTCATCTAAATTCATTGTTGGATTATCTTTAACTCCTCTAGCCCACTTCACACAACTGATTTGGAGAACAACAAAAAAACAAGGGGTCGGAGTTTCTAGGGATCCAAAGTCCGGCTACTCAGTAGTTGTCATTAATTACTCACCACCTGGAAACTGGTAAGTTGAGTGGAAATGCCAATCAGTGAGCTTAATGAAATCCTAATTTCTTTCTCATACCTCTGCAATAGGCAAGGAGAATTCTTTGAGAACGTTTGGCCCCCTGCTTCTAATTCTGGAGCATCAGATGATTCATCATTCACGCTGTACTAGTTTCTAAGGATAATTATTACGGTCTTGGTCTTCCTAGATGATATAATAATTTTCTCTTGAGGAAATAAAACTCAACAGGTGCGTGCGTCGAGTTCAGATGGAGTAGTTCATAAATTATTAAGTCAGGTCACGAGATGTCTAGATGGAGAAGCTCATTGATTTTTTCAACTCCTATTTCCCGAAAATTGCATCGAGGGAACTAAAAAGCTTAAAACATCGGGGTAACTTCATTAAAAATGCATTGCTCCAAAAAGTACCTATCAGGAGCTAGAACGATCCTGGCTTTTTTTTGGGTAGATAGAAAAACAATGGTATCGCTGCTCTCTGCGGATTTGCGTTCGTCCTCCTCAAGTTAAATCACTAATTTATACAGCATGTCCCTTGGTTCCTTTTTCACATTCGCTTGCTAGCAACGCTCGAGAGCGTACTTGTCTGCATCAATCCCTCCCATCCATCATCACTTAAAAACGTGCTGGGAAAAATTATTTTTCTCAAGTGTTCTTTTTTTTATAAAAAGTTAAAAGTAAAGATTTCATTTTATTTTCTCTAAAATGGCAATTTCAGACTTCCGTCGACAAAAACTTCTTTTTGTTTTTGATCAATTCTTCGGTGAGCTGGATAAATAATATCAAACTTTTGTGATTTCTTTAATTCCGATCTTCATCCTTTTTTTGTGTTTTTGGTTTTAGATGCAGATAAGAGTGGTGAAATCGAAAAGGAGGATTTTGAAATTGCAGTTGACGTAAGAAAAAAAAAATTCAGAGATTTCATTTTGTTTTTTTTTTCGTATTTTTTTATTTGTCTTACTTATTTTACTGTCTTATTTATTTTTCTTTTTTTACAGCGAGTATGTAAGATAAGGGGGTGGGCGACTGGTACATCGAAATACAGTGAAACTAAAAAAGGTTTTTTGGAAGTTTGGGACGCTCTAAAAGCTCGAGCGGATGACAATGGTGACGAGCAGGTGAGTGACGGACAATTTTGAAAAGTTTAATTTCACTCAGAGTCGATGAGACAAATGCTTAACTCAGGTGAGTCGTGATGAATGGTTGCAACTCTGGGCCAGTCCTAGCAACGACGACTGGCAAAACCTATACATGAAATTTATGTTCAACCTCCAGGATACATCAGGTAAATAAAAAAAGGCTGATAAAGAATGTTCAACATTATAGGGAGCTTTTCACGGGAAAATTCTTAGATACTGGTAGCGTAGGGCAAAGGCTTTCCCCTGGTTTCAGGTTCTTACCTTATTAGTTTTAATAAGGCAGGCCTTGGAAGTCAGCGATCCAGAACCTAAGTTAACCAGACACTTTTTAAAAGGCTTCTAAAAGCAGAAATGTGCTCGTGTTCATTTGTTTGAGCACATTCTGAGGCTAGTAAAAATTCGTATTAATGCAGGGAAGTTAACTGCTTGAGGATATAACTCGAATCGACGACCGGCGACTAGGTCGCTGTTCGGATTCCGAATTCTTATTTGAAAAGTTTTTAAAAAGCGTTTCATCAACTCGGGTTTCGGATCGCTGACTTCCCAGGCCTTAGGGCTAAGCTACCAGTAGTATTTTAAAAATTTTCCGTGAAAAGCTCCCTATGTGTTGAATGCTGTTTATTCCTTCTCGATTCGCATCCTTATAATTATTTTTCGGCATTTCTCCAAGGTGACGGAAGTGTAGATCTTGATGAATTTACTGCAGTGTGTTCAGCTTTTGGCGTAAGCCTAGAAGAAAGCCGCGAAGCATTTCAGATTTTATCAAAGGTAAAATGCTTAAAACGAACCGCAGTATAGAAGTCTTCAGCAGGCTCTCCATTGAAGTGTGCTGCACCAGTCCTCTTCTGGTAAATTGTATATTTAAATTAATTAATTTCTAATTTCCAGGGTGGAACTGTAGAAGTTGATCTTGGATACTATGGGAAGCTTTGGAAGGAGTACTTTTACTCTGATGATAAGGCTGCCCTTGGAAATGCCATTTTTGGCAAGAAATCATTCTAAGACTCTGTCATTTTAAAAATTAAATCAGTCATTTTACTCTGAAAACAAGTCAATCAAGAAAAGCAAAACTGCTAAGAATAAAAAGCTAATGCTCAAATACTTTACTTTACTCTATAAAGCCAAACAAAATGGTAGACACAGACAAGCGCAGGCGCTATTTCTCGCTTTGTCTGGCACTATTTTTTCTGGATTTTCCTTCAGAAGCTCAATAAGCCGCGACACAACTTTTTCCACTCCCGCGAATTTCATAAAGAATAAATTGTTCAGTGTGATTTTTTTTTTAATTTTTCATGACCGGTCCGGTGCTCACTCACAGATTTAGTAATTAGAAATTTTAATTTGGAATTGGAATTTTCATCGTGTTCGTCCCCATAAACCATTGTATTGTGTGATCAACTACAGTGTGATGCAGCAAGCGTGTTCAGGTAAAACTGTTTGGCTTCCTTTATTTTCAATTTTTCTTATCTCTATTTTTCTTCTTGTAATTTTCAGCTATCTGTGTGTGACCAACAGCGCAACAGACCACCAGCAGTACTTTGGCAATTGACTGGCGTGAGCGTTATATATTTAATCAATGGCCTCCAATAACTCATCACTCGAAGATAAGGAACGTGACCTAGCTAACTATGAACGAAAACTTGTAATTTTTGGGACGGACGTGGCTGCTATTCCTTGCTTTCGAAACAGCTTTCTCTACGGATTAACTAGCGGATTCGGAGGAGGTGTGGTACATTTTGCATTTTCCAGCAAAGTTGTCAACGCTACTAGGTTTGGAGTTTTTGCATTTGTAGGCGTTACTCTATCTTATTGGATATACTGTAGATATAATTATGCTGTGACTAGGTTTCAGTATAAGCAGCTCAAATATGGCCTAGTTAAGAGTGTAGAATTACAAGGTACTCCACAAGGGATGGAAGCTGTATTAGCAAGAGAAGTAGCCAAAGCCTCAAACGAACAAGACTTAAAACCACCAGAACGTTAGTTTTGTCAAGTTAATTGCTTCAGTGAATATTTGCTTCTAATTAGTCAAAAGTTAAACCATGTTTGGGGTTCGCCATTTCTCTGAGTAAAGCAGAGACGAAAACTGCAGGTTAGAAACCCACTGAATTATGAATTAATTATTTACTTTATTTATTTAATTTATTTTAGAAGCTTAGATCAAATTAAGCTTTGTGACGATGATGAGGCGAATGCACTGATCGAAACTAGTCCCCACTGCAAGTCCGAGTTTATCTGGGCACCAGTCAAAAGCAGCCAATGGCTGGGTGGAGAGAGTCATGTTCTGTAGAAGCTCCAAGGTCCCAATAACACCCACTTTCGTTCCATCCGTTTCTTCTTTGCAGCGATTCGATGGGTATCGATACTTCCAGAGTGACAAACCACCGCTACCACCTGATGTCATAAAAATGTCTCGATTCTGGGGAAGGTGCTTCCCCACCCATATAGTCGACTTGTGAGCCTGCGAAAAAAATCTTCCGTGAGAATTCATTCCTTCCTTCCTATTTGATTACCTTCTCGACCAATCCGGCGAAGCCTTTAGTTGGGTGCAGAGTACGACAGTCAAAAACGTGGAACTTGGACTCCAGTGTCGTCACGACCAACTTATTCATTTCAATGTCTCTCCGATCAAACTCAATTCCGCATACTCCATTCTTGACATTCTTTTCCCAAATCACTTTGTTTTGTCGGAGGTCACACATCTTCACGTCCCCGTTGTCATATCCGGCACATACGACTCTATCCTCGTCATTGTATGAGTTGCCTGCTCAAAATCCAGATTAGAAACACATAAGCATGCGCCTTGCTATTCTTTCTAAGCAATTCCGTTATACCGAAACAAACAGCCCAGCAGTCCCTCTTTGCTTCGTTTTCAGCAGGTGCTATTATCTGAACAGGCGTTTTCTGACGAATATCCCAAATTTTTACCATTCCTGTAAATTAGGATCGAAATTATTTTCAGCTGCAGCCAAATTCCAAACTCACCATCTCGACTTCCGGTAGCAAGTTCAGGAGGGCCTTTGCAATTCCCACCAATCCCATCGATGCAATTGATTATAGCGTCATGGGCCTTAACCTCAAAAATATTTTTCCCAGTATCAACATCCCTATTCAAATTGATTCATATATAAGTTGCATTGCAGTGAGAAGAATGCCCGGAGGCCGTACCATATTTGCAAGTTTCCTACAAAGTCACCAGTAGCCAAATGGTGGGTCCCCCTTGGCACTGCTCCAAAGGTTCCACATTTTAATGAATTTTTCGTCTCGATCTGACGGAGGGACAAAAATTAGTTGTACTGGAAAGGAATTGGAAGTGTCACTCACCCGCCGGACACTTTTGATATCATTTACACTGACTTCGAAAACTTCTATCAGCCCAGTCCCTCTGGGTTCTGTACCAATTACTACGAACTTAGCAGTTTTTGGAATCCATTTGCAATCGTACAACGTGTAGTTCACAGGCTTCTCTACATGGCATATCATTACTGGCTTTTCCATTTTTATCTAAATGAGGGATAGAATTTGCTCCCAAGAATAATAATTTATCAAATCTTTACAGAAAATCCATCTGCTTAGAGCTTGTTTTATCAATAATGCATGGGACAAGGTTGTTCCCATGGTGACAGCGTCATCCATTACGACTTTTTTGAGGATGTCTATCCGAAGAAATTCTTATTCCCTAATCCAAACTATTATTTCTTTTTTTTTATCATGAACAAAAATGTTGGTTTTCGGGGATTCAGGAACTTGTCTTTTCCGAAAATAATGCTAAAAATAATTTAGTTTTACTAAAATTAGCTCGAGAATTAATGAGTCTAGAACTACGCAGAAAATGGACACCCGATCTAAATCCATTCCCTGCTTA
>JABASM010000247.1:0-27840 GCA_019776545.1 Brachystomella parvula
GCCTAACGCGCGCCTCTGTCAGTTTGACTGCTTCCATTCTTAAGATTTACTCACGAACGAACTTTGACACAAGCGAATGACATTTGCAAAAGAAAAGAGCAAACGAAGGAAAACAAAGATTTCTAAAACCGAAATTATATGCGCATGTACCGATTTGAGCGTAAGTGCGGGAAGGATGCGGGAAAGTTTTGCACAGCTGTGGTAATTTTTTGTTTGTTATCTATTTTTCGAATCTCAAGAAAATTAGAATTTGCAATTGGCGAGTTCTTCGTCGCATTGATTCTAATATTATAACGTTGGTTGAAGAGAAATTAAGAATCCATTTTCCAGTTTAGTTCTTTGTTCTCCAAATTCGGTTTCGACCCCTTATTCTTGGTTGGGACTTGGGAATCCTAATTTTTTGACTGCGGAGGTCCGTTCTGAAGCCCTAAGTAAATAAAACAACCTCAGGCAGATTTTACTCATAAGGCATTCGAAGTGGATTTCAAGACCGTCGACTTCAATCGAGCAGCTACGCTGGTTGTTTTTCAAACTGAATTGATGGTGAACTTACCTTACATAAAATTTAGCGTAGAAGAGGACGGTGCCCTTCAAAGGGAAAAAATTATAAGACATTTAAACGTCAATTTATTGTCTCCTTTTTTCTTGAACGCCGTACTAGAAGGCTAAAAATGCGCAAAATATAGCAAACACTAAAAAAAATGAAGTCCATCGTGCAAAGATACTATTTACACATACTCACAAAAATCATATCGTTTGAATTTCCAGGTGTCCGTGAGATTGACGAAAAGGACTTCCAAAAGAGTTTCAGGGATGGATTCGGGTGCTTTGACAATCAATTCGTAATGGACGTTTTTACGGAACCAATTCTTGAAGTAGCAAGAATCTACGAAAAGAAGCCCTACTTCCATTTTGTCTGGTTTGCTAAATCTGGACACGCCGTCATGTCTAATTCAAAGTTTATGGATGACCCTGTGTACAATATCATCACAAAGCTAGACGAAAGTGGGAAACTGGAGAATACGATTCTGTTTGTGCTAGCTGACCATGGCCCCTGGAACGGAGAATACCTCACTACGGAAGCTGGTGCTCTGGAGCGACTTCTGCCTGTGCTCTTTGTAGCCTTTCCTCCCCGTTTCAAGGCAAAATATAGTCAGGCCTATAAAAATATTCTACTCAACACAAAAAGGTTCAGCACGCAGTACGACCTTCATGCGACTGTCAAGGATCTGACAGATTTGAGTAGAATAACAGACGAAGCACTCCGTGGACGAGAACCAACTAAAACTCCCCACCAGCTGGGCCAGACTCTTTTCCTTCCAATCCCACGTAACCGAACATGCGCAAGCGCCAACGTCCCACCACAATACTGCATGTGCTACCTGCGCTCCTTTATTTCAAACCCTGAACTCTATGTCGAGGCTCAACAGGCTGCAACTATAACCGTTGTTCATCTTAATACGGAGCTCCAGGATTTCCCTATGTGTGAGAGGGTGAGCTTAAAGTCAATTAAGATGGCCAACCGCCTCAGCTCAAGATTCGAGGATGCGAGTGGGCAGGGTGAGGCTGAAGAATATTTAGTAGTGACTTTCGATACGAGTCCAATTAACGCCGAGTTTCAAGTGACTGTGAGCTTCCGGCATAAAATTGAAATTATAGGGCAAGTACTCCGGAGAGATGTTTACGCAGGGCAGAGTGACTGTATCGCCTCCTGGAAAAATGCTACGTATGCGAAAACCATGTGCCTTTGCAAGAAGACCTAGTAATATTTTAGAAGACATAGCTTTCAAAGAGTTACCTTGAATGTATAACTTAGCTTTAACTGAGAGATCGCTAATAATGGCGAAACAAAACGATGTTATGTTTCTAGATTAATATTATTTATTTACTACAGTTTCTTTTATTACAGGTTTATTACTGTTTTTTAATTTCATTATTGTTTTATTATTATTTATTATTAATGCTTTGGGTTATTTATTATTTTTATTATTAATGTTTTGGGTCATTTAAAATAATGGAGTTTTGATTTCACCGTTCCTTACCAAAAACACAGGACCCGACACCAGGGTTTTCATTGAAAAAACCGAATCGCCCTCGAATAGCTTCTCCTGAGTAGGGGTTCTACTGGAACGTTTGACGACCTAGTGCTTCACCTTTTCCAGCCCCAGCTTCAAGATGGCCCTGGCTTTTACGATTTTTATGAAAAATGGGACAGTCGGGAACTTCACGGCTCCATTGTTTCACGCTTCATTTTTTCGATTCTCTCTAAACTCATTGATTTTGGGCAAGGCAGGTAGAAAATGCGATTCGGTGTCAAGGCCACATTATCCATCTTAGCCTTAGGAAAATAAAATTCAGAACAACATGTTCCCAAACATTGAATATTTTCAATAGAGCTTACCACGCCAGCGTATTTATCGAGCTATCTTAGGAACTCCGAAAGTCACGAATCCCCTTTTCCTTCATGCAGCCATCGCGATAGGGTCGGCCGATAATTCTTATCTCGGGAGAAAAAAATTCATTCGAAAATAAAATCAAAGATTTCTTTGTTGAAATGTAAAAAATAAACGGCTCCATTGTTTCACGCTTCATTTTTTCGATTCTCTCTAAACTCATTGATTTTGGGCAAGGCAGGTAGAAAATGCGATTCGGTGTCAAGGCCACATTATCCATCTTAGCCTTAGGAAAGGCCGATAATTCTTATCTCGGGAGAAAAAAATTCATTCGAAAATAAAATCAAAGATTTCTTTGTTGAAATGTAAAAAATAAATAAAAAATAAAAAACTTTGTTAAACAAAAAAATGATTTCTGATTTCCAATGTCTTTCCATTCAGTGCAGTTGCGTAGCATTTTTTCGTCATCTGAATTCCCATCGTAGAGGACGATGCCGCATTTACAGGGTAGTTACTTGCCCCCGGAGAAAGTTTTCTTATGAGAGTTTCAATGAGTTGAGAGAAATGTGGGGGCAATATAACCACCCTGTATAGTCGGGATATCTTGGTTATGGGATCGTAATTCTTACCATGCTTCCCAAAAATATAGTGCCAATTATTACTGCAGTAATTCATTTAGTATACTACATGTATACATGAGTTATACTACAAGAAAGTGAAACATGGTTTAAGAGTAGGCGGGGCATTTTGTGCGCAGGATACTAGTACTATACCATGATTTATTACCCTAGGGTCAAAATCGTGGCAAAATACTATAGAGCCCCAAAGGACACGGTGAATAAGCTAATTATACATAGGCAGTTTTGATACAGAACAGACTTCTACTTCGAAATGTAGCTTTGACAAATTGTTCGAACAATGCAGGAAAGCGTCACGTGGAAATTGATTTGCAGCTTTTGCTGTATCTCATAATTCATTGTATGTTACAACCATTGCCAAGTTGTCGGCTGTCATGTCTACTGTACTCATCTGCAATTGAGAAAGAAAAAAATGTCGCTCAAGCAAGCGTATAATTTAAGCTTCAGAGTAACCTTTTGTCTCCGACTTACTGTGCGGACTCGAATGCTCTTCCGCTTCTGATTCCAAACCTACAGGGTCAAGTTCCTGTCTTTCCCCTGTTGGATTTACCCGTACGGGCATATCCAAGCCCTGAGCAACAGCTGCGTGTGGTTGAGGGAAGGTCGCAGTGGGAGGCGGGCCCGCTACTGTTCGCTGAGGTGCCAGTTGAGGCTGGAGAGTGTTGACAGCCGGAGGCAGGTGTGTTAGCCGCTGGGTTGATACATGATCTGCCGGGGCCGGAATAATTTTAGAATTTAAATAAGAGTTTTAAACCTAGTGGAAGCTTTTTTTTGTGGAAAATATGGAATGTGTCAGTCTCAATGGAATAAAAATAAGCGTTTAATGGAGAGAAATATTTGATGCTCACCAGCAGCATCTACTTCCGATTCCGAAGATCCTGAGTCGGCACCGGATTCATCCCATCCCGGAAAAATGAATGATCCATCCCATCCCGAAAAAATGAGGTCTGTAGCTGTTTGGACTTCTCCGTTGCATACTCGAAGAGTCCACAGGTACAGTCGCTCATCATCAGTTCCTAGCTCTCGCATTTGACGAAGTTGCTGGGCGTATTCTTAAAAAGTAAAAAAAAATGTAATGTCACTTTTACCGTCATTTGTTTTCTCTTACCCCTTCGAATTCTTGCTAGATTGGGGACCGTAGGCCCTGACGTTCCAGGTTGGACGGGTTCATTTCCAGAATTTTCTGTTACTTGACGAGCTGGTCCTATAATTGAAAACCTCAAATTAAGAAATCACATCGGAGAGCGAAAGTGTCTGCAGAAAAGAAGTGACCTCCGGTAAAAGGGGCACTTACGACCGATTTCGTTCTGTTGCCTTAGAGCAGCCCGTTCCAATTCACTTATTCGGCTCATGAAAGGCGGACCTTCGCTTCTCTGCGTTTCGCTGCTTCTGCGCACTCCTTCAATTTGAGCTCTGAATTCTGCCAAATATTCCTTTATCGCGCACTGCTTTGCAATAACGACGGTATCTTGGCGGCAAACTGGACAAGCATCGTCTGTTTCTGTCTGATCCTGGTCCAAAATCCAGGGTGTGATACAATCCCAACAGAATAAATGCCCACACGAGAGGGCAGAGGGCTGGAATTTTTAGTTATGAAAAATTTGAGACAGTGGAAAAACCAAGGGAAGTACAGACGCTTACTTCTTTGAGGATCTCCAGGCAGATTGTACAAGTAAAATGCTTCTGCAATAGCTCAACCATCTTCTGTGTCTTTTGCTTCAGCTCTTCAGTTTCTCTGTTTAGCTCCTCCTTTTCGTTGGCCCATCCTTCCCTGTCTTTAAGTAAACGAGCTTCGAAGACCCGTGATTTCTTTTGTTCAGCTGCAAGAAGTTCCCTAAATTCTTTTAATAATTTCAGTTTTTGTTAATTCAGCTTTAGTTCATTTCCTCTGTTTAGCTCCTCCTTTTCTTTTGCCCATCCTTCTCTTTCTTCCAATGAGCGAGCATCGAGGACTCGTAGTTTTTCTTCTTCGGCTTCCACAAGTTGCTTTCCCTTGTTGGAAATCTCAAGTACTTCTTGGTTGAACTTCTTCAATAATTTCTTTTTTTGTTTCATAAGGAGTTCCTGGACTTCAGTGCCGACTAATATTTCTTGACTGACGATGACGGTTTGGCTGTGCCCATCCTGTGTGGGAACCAAGGGGCTGGAGACTTGATGCCCATCCTCTGTGAGATCTGGGGGGCTGGAGACTTGATGTTGATGCCCATCCTGTCTGGGAATTTCCCTCGGTTGAAGTTTTTTTATCTTCACCGTTAACGCTTTGCAGTTGTTAAGTACACACAGCTCCCGATCACGTTCTTTAGATTCCTTTTCCCCTTGTCTCCTCTGGTAACGGGGGGAGAACTAGGCTTCCTACCTGTTTTCTTAATTCTTTGGTCTGGTCTGTCTCCAGGGTTGTAGGTTGTATCCAGAGGATCATCCTCACTGTCACTGAAAATAATCAAATTTAAAGTAGAATTCCTGATTAAGTCTAAATTCATCTCCACTCTCGAGTTTAGTTTACAGAGGTATACTTAAATACTTACTAGGCGCTATTTCCCAGAGTAGAGAGCGCTGTGCTTTCTCTCAAGGAATATTTTCTCCGTTTCCCTGTTTTAAGTCTGCGGATGTCCACAGCACTCAAGTTCTCCCCGTCGTCACTATCCGAGCCAATGCTGCTAGTTACTCTAGAAACAAAAAAAAACAAAAATTTCTTTAAAGTTGTTTTAAGAAATCACATAAAGGGCTGACCTCACCGACCTCTTTCTCGCTTTTTCCATTTTTTTTTTTTCAGAACTAGAAAGTTTCACTAGTTTCCGTTAAATAGCTCTTTAGTTAAGACCTATCTACCTTTGACTTACACTTTTCACTGTTTTCAATGTTAATCTACTCATGTACCCTCACTAATTACTATTTCTTTCTTATCAATCACTTCTCCGTTTTATGTTCTATTTTGGCTGCTGGTGGCTGAGCGGTTGAGCAGAGATAATATTGAGCTGATTTTCGGCTAGCCCTGATTTTCTTAGAAGCAAGCTGCAATAACATCAGTTTACACTAAAACCGTTCGTTGTCAAGGTGCTTGTGCTGACAGAAAATAGAGGAAAGAAGTACGATTATATTTTTGATTTTTTTAAAAATATTGAGAAAAGAAAAAAGAAGCTTCTCTGCAGAATTTAGAGGTTGGCATCTGTGGGTGAAAACCGGAAAGACGACATCGCGGCAATAAACCCAAATCAGCTGTTTTCATAAATTCAAAAAATAATTATACCCCTGCCCTGGATTCTGTTGGAAGATTTTTCAGTTTCATCGGTAATTTGCTGTAGCCTTGCCTAAGCCAGTAGCTCTCCATGGAGGAGCTGGAGATTCAGCTAAATCAGCTTCATGCTGCCTTCGCTGTTGCCAGTGACGAAGATAAGCCTGGGCTGGCCATGGTCATTCAAGACTTGAAGAACCTTCTGGACGTCCATGCTAGTTTTAGCATTTCTGCCGATGGTGCCATGGATCCTGGTCCAAATGCACAGGGGCTGCCTCCTTCGACCCCTGAAGATGAGGAGGATGAGTTCCGGCGCTTTCAGGTGTTACCGATTAGCAGATAAATGCACCCTTGAAATTATATATGCCTGACACTTTTAAATCAAATTGCAGGAAGAAATGAAACAGCTTGAAGAAGGTAGTGTCAGAATGGTGGACACCACAGAAACTGCCACTGCCAGTAGCAATTCTAAGGACGATGACGGTCAAGTGTCAAGCTCACCTCCAGATAGTGCCTCTGCTCATGCCTCTGATATTGCAGTAAGTTCAGACTTAAATGCGGATTTAATGCCAGTAGATTGCAACTGCCCCAAAATTCTTGTCATTTTGGGTATAGGAGGAGTTGGCAGCCCTTGTAGGAATGAAATGCAAAGCTCCACATGAGCACCACTGGGGTCAAATCGGATACTACAATGCCATCGTGTTTTCCGTTGAGCCACTTGGTAATTCGTTCAGTCGTTATAAGCTAAAGTTTATATGAATCATTTTTAATTTAGCATCTGATTTACTTGCAGAATCAAGTGAAGAAATATCCGTTCGTGTAATTTTCACCCAGCCGTTATCAGAACGAATGCGTCCATGTCCGTACTACCTATCGGGAAGCTGTAGATTCGAAGAAGGATGTAAATTCTCACACGGTGAACTAGTTTCACTATCTCATTTAAAAGACTACAGGTGAGATTTTCACTGCCGTAATTTAAGTATTGCTTACTAAACTAAAACAGTTTAACTCAGTGTCTCTTTTTCTTTTCTATAACTAGGGATCCAGATTTCTCATCCCTTTCTTCTGGATCAAAAGTTCTGGCGAAATATACTGATGATCTCTGGTACAGGGCTGTGATCTCTCGTAAATGGCTATTCACTATTGGCAAGGACATGAACAAAGAATTCATTTCGCTAAATTAATTCTAGGAATAACGGAATCCGGAGAATGTGAGTTGACTTATGAAAACTATACTGATAAGGTGACCGTTCCGTTAAGTGACACTCAACCACTGTACGAGGATGACAATGAGGACGAGGAAAACTGCAGCAGCGACGATTCATCGGACAATGATGATCAGAACACTGCTCAGTCCTGGGCTGATGATGAGAATGATGAAGTACCAATTGCCTGGGTCCATATGCGTGGCACGTCGGCCCTTGGCCTTTGGGAACAGCACACTCGAGTAAGCCTGATTTAATGTCTATTAATTTTAATGATTCCAGTGCATTTCATTAACACAAAGTTCGTTTCCAGGGCATGGGATCAAAGCTAATGGCGAAAATGGGTTACGTCTTCGGCTCAGGACTAGGAAAAAATGGCGAAGGCCGTGTTGAGCCTGTAGACGCCGTCATAGTACCCCCTGGTCGCTCCCTAGACACAATAATGAAGCTCAAAGAGAAAGCAGGCGGAAGTACTTCCAATCTCTTCAGTGCCGAGCGTCACCTCAAGCGGCTACAGAGGAGGCAGAAGGAGAGAGAAGCCAAATTAGAAAAGCGGCTCAATCAATCAGAATCCGTGTTTAATTTTCTCAACGGTCAGCTCAATCTAAGAAAAGAAACTCATAGGTCAGCTAACCCATCCACCTCAACAAATGGCAGTCATCCCCATAAAGACTCAAGTGAATCCCTAGCCAAGAAGTTAATCGGAGTTGGTGAGAGTATTAGACAAGTTACCCGTGACATCGGAAAATGCAAGGAGGGAGTGAAGCGACACGAAGGAAGAGATCAAACTACAGTTGATAGGATAAAACTAAAACAGAGTGAGTTAGAGCGTCAGTTAGCTGAACTGAAAAAATCCGAAGACAGAATATCAGGGGAGCAGCGTCATCGCAGTGATAAAAAGAAACTTACCATTTTTTAACGAGGTCTTTCCACTTCCCGAATACTCCTTTTCTTAAACCCCATTTGTCTGAAACGAGGATCTTCCCTTGCATTCCCCATTTCATCTATTTGATTTGTATTTTTTTTTTTTGCAAAATTATGGAGATTAAAGCAAACCAAGAGTCACTCTCATATTTGCTTCCAAGTTCAGGCTACTTAACCCACGATTTATTATTAATTGATTTGAAATGCGTAAGTTCTAACTCAGCGACATGTTACACCCTTTCCTAAACTAATAGTAGATACCAATGAAAAAGCACGAAGCGCAACAGGAAGTATAGCAAAACCCTCACATTTTCTATTTGAGTATATGTATGACATTTTAAATATCACAATTTGGCATTATATCCGTTTCTACATTTTTGTATAACTATCCAAAACCTTTTTTTAAAGAAAAGGAAAAAGAAAAGCAGATCCGGATTCCTTTGTTCAGAGCCATATCTTAAATAAATAAATTATAAGACAGAAATAGGTCTGGAGCGATTGTACAAATGCTATAGTCTATTCAAAAGATCCGTCCAAATGTCAAAGACGAACTCATGGGCATGTGGCCATTTCCGGTGGGCAAGAAAGACAATGAGACCGAAAAGAATGGACGCAAAGAGGCGGATACGCGAACTAATAAATGGAGCTAGGGTAGTAGCGGCTGTTGCCACGATAAGCAAAATCAACTGTAGCATAGTCAGTCCTATATTCACTAATTTCACAACCAGCGCACGGGCATTGGAGTTCTCGATCCCTTCAATCGTTACCAACTGCTGTTGTTGTTGCTCAAGTCGAGAAATCTAAAAGCAAGATTCAAAAAATTTAGTTGGCACGCAGCAGTCTTCTCGTACTGAAGTATTCTTTTAATATTTTACCTTAGCCTGACAGGAATCAAGCATCTCGGCCAAATCTCGTAGTCGTTCCTCACTCTGGTAACTCAGTTTTTCTTCAGCATCCGCCAAGGCTTGCTTTATATTCCCAGTTTCTGCTTGGTGGAGCTCTGTCAAGTCATTTACTTGCTCTTCCAGTCGTTCCGATCGAAATTTCTCCTCCTGGAGCCCCTGGTAGACTGTAGTAGAATCTCGGTGCAACTGACCCTGTATCCAAAAAGCGTGCATAGGTTAGAAATAAATGAAAAACCACATTTTTATAAAATTTACTAACAATTTCCCTAAAGGAGCATTAGGATGCGTAAACCCAGAATTCGAGTTTCTCTGAAATTAATGACAAATCTGAAACCTAAAATCCACCTGACGCACTTTGCAAAATTCTTGCAGCATGCAAAAATTGACGTTTCTAAAGCAGGCATCTTAGAAGAAATCGAGTTTTTAATTCTAGAAGAGAATCTAGAAACGAATTTAGAACAGTGTTCTTAAATCGAGTTCGTCTTGAGTCGACCAATTAGTCCAATTAGGCGTCTCGGTGGACGAGTTCGATCGTTCCCATTGCAATGGGAACTCGTCCACCGAGACGCCTAATTGGACTAATTGGTCGACTCAAGACGAACTCGATTTAAGAACACTGATTTAGAAAATTGTGTTACTAGCTCTTAGATCACCCAGGATGGAGCAATAAACCGGATTTGGGAGATTTAAGATGTAAACTCGCTATTTTGCCTTTTTCAGGATTCCACTCCTAGAAATGAGGAAAGGCTGAATATCATAAGGACCAGAAATTGAAAAAAAAATGGAGCGGGATAAAAATCTCGGAAAAACTCAAAAATACTTCGAGCGAAGTTGCGGATCCCAGTTTTCCACACTTCGGATTGATACTCGGTATCACTGAAATTTGGGTGTGACAGTTCTCAATATATTCCGTTGCAAGCAAAAAAAATGGAAAACAGAATTTTATTTTTAAGGATTAGTTTTCTTTTTCTAACCTTCAGCGTGTCGACGTCTTCGCGTATACTGGAAATCTCATCCCGAATTTCAGAGATTGACTGGATGACCATAAGTATTTCAGCGTTGGTGTAGTTGCTAAGATTGTGACTGGTATCGGCAGACTGTGGAGGGCGGGCATCACGCCCTAGGCTGCTACTCTTGGCAGACGCTGAGTACTCAGAACCCGTTGGTCCATCGTCGTCCCTTTCTATATTTTGACCCGAGTGTATAGGAGCACTGCTGTTATGAGCATCACCCTGATTGTTTACGGATCCACGGCCACGGTGCCCTTCCTCACGTACATGCGATGGAATATTGTCAGCGGATCCAAACTTCTGTTTTCTCAAATAGGATGCAATCTCTCTCGGTTTTCCAAATGCAGTTCTATAGAATTTAAAAAAAAACTCAAATTACCATAGGTAAAAATAGAACGAATCACAGTGAACACAAACACCAATATTAGTTACTAGAATCAATTCTACCAAAAACAAACATTCAATCGAAATTCTAATTTCTATCTACATTTGGCCAATCTAACTAAAAACAAACGGAAACCGCACCGTGTTTGATATCAAGCGAATTTTACGAAAACTAGCAAAAACTAAAGAAACAGCAGGCGAGGAGATGTAAAAAAGCGAATGTTCCAGGAGTAGCAAAGTTACCCTGAGATGCCCGTGATCCCGTCCTTCAAGTTCCCACTGACAGACCTTCGAATATCAAAAAGCACCCGAAAAAAAATTTTAACAACGTTCAATAGCCCTTTTTGAAAAAACTTCCTTTGCAAAGCGATTGCATTTTATGAAATCGTGTGTAGTTAACGGTACAGCTTTCATGAGTCTAGAAAATCAAAACTCACTTGATTCCTTGCTGGACATGCTGGAGCCTTCCTTTAGAAGGCCTGTTTGAAGATGTGGTTGAGGATCCAGAAGCTTCACTTTCACCTTTTCCTAATAGTGGACTACCGAACCCGCCGGCACTTCCGTCTCTTCTCTTGTTAGGGCTTGCTTGGGCCTCTAGTTCCAAATTCTATAGGAATAAAAAGGTTATTCAAGCAATGCAAATCAATGGAACATGATACTGGTGTTATTCAGAAAGTTAGCTGCAACTTACATCAAGGTCCCTTTGATACCGTTCTAACTTCCTTTGCAATCCAGCAATGTGCGTCGCAGCTTTTGTATTCCGCTTCTCAAATACCGATTTGATTTGTGGGAGCTGATTCCGTGGAGCTGTTGCAGCTGTTCGTAAATACTCGTCAACATTTGCATCTCTCCTCCGTTGCTCTTCCTGGATACGCTTCCGAGCCCGTGCAATCTTTTGCTCTAGAATATGAGCCGGTGAATTTTGTTGACTTGTTGGCGTGGAATGACTGTCACTCTGATGATGCTCGTCTCCCATGTCCATTCGATAAATTGATGGGTAAACAGGAGTCAGGGCTCACTTTATATCAAGCAAATCCACCCATTGATAAAAATTGACTGTTTCTGTATATTTCCAAAACGTGTCCAGGAATAGCCAGGCGTAGATTGTAGATAAGGTACAGGAAAAATCTCAGAACCCTCCAGTCCTAGCAGTTGACTCAGGTTGATTAAGCTTGAACTTTGATGAGTTTGATCCTAAAATTCAGAGTGGACCCAGTCGATAAGATAAAATGAAAATTAAAACTCCTCCTATCTCGTCACTGTGTTGTTTGTCATCCTTCAATTTTTGATTTTCAGGAACGGTTAAAGCTTAACTAAAAAAAACAACAATAGAACAGAGTCAGCACCTTAGAACTACAACATAAAAAATTTTACAATGAAAACGTGTCAACGTAATGCGGTTAGTCTCATTTGTCATAAAAATGAGAAGTGGGACACCACTACACTACTGTTACATTCGTTGGCAGACTTCCCAAAACAATTAACATCACGGACAATGGGAAGGAATAAGAGGTTTCATTTCCTCCTCTTTTTATGATTATGTCATCAGTAATCAAAAATCAAGTGCCATAAATCTGACTCATAAGGAACAGGCATCATAAATCCTTTACTAACTGATTAACCCAGTCCGCTTTATGTAAATGAAGCTAAAAACAAAATAGAACACCATGATTCATAAGCATTTGCATAGAAAAGCGAAAATCGATTTCCGCTGCCGACCCTCTTAAATTAACGCTCTATGCATTAACTAGAGCTAAGAATAAATAGCTGTTAAAAAGATTCAAGGTCAAAAGGTCGTACAACAGGAGACGAAGTGTAGTATATGTTGTACAAGTAAAAACACTTACCAAGTTACATAAACATGCAAGTAAACCACGAGCAGGATGAACCCAGCGTTCTGGAGAGGTCACAGATAAAAAATGACTGGGAAAGGTCAGCGGCCAGCCTTGGATGAATACGGAAGAACACGACCTGACAAGACACAGCCTGAAATGGGAAGTCTGCCTCCGGCGATGATGAAACTTACATAATTAATTCTTGAGTCAGGAACTTAAGAAGTTACTTAATTAATGACGATTGAGATGACGAGACTCCCATGGCACACAAATTGACTATAATTTTTTTTCCAAAAGAATCCAGTTCAAAGATTTCCAGCTGAAGAAAGCAAAGCTGGCGCCTCAGCAGACAGACACCCAAGAAAACTCATACCTGAAACCAAAATGTAAAACTGTATTAAAAAATCATTAATATTTCAAATTAAATTCAAAATTCTCGACCTTTTTGTTTTATTTCGTAGGTACTTACGCAGCCTTTGTAAATAAGGTTGGACTTTACACCTGAAGAAATTAACCTCCTACAATAATTGCTTCTTAGCAGTAAAACCTCTAAAAAATGTCAAAAGACAAAGTCTCAAAATTTTACACAACAGAATCTGTTGAAAGGAATCGACTAATTAATGCATAAAGACAGCTTTTCAATTCAAGGTATAATATAATAATAGTACTAATGTTCTCAAAGAACTTTTTAGTTTGTACTCTGTCCATACACAAATTATTCTAGTTTCTATAAAGACAAAAGGAAACAGTGAAAATAATTAAGACGGAGAGAGAGAGGCTTACCAAGAAAGTTAATGAAGCCCTTGACAGATCTAACTCTAGCCTGCCATAAAACACTCGAAGATGAAAATGGGGATTAAAATTATTGTTGTGGGGCTACGGTAGTAGCCTCTACGGCTAAATCCATTTTGATACGCTTGGCGTCATCAGTGGTGGGAGTAGTATTTGGAGATCCATTGAATGGGCGCTTGAGTCCACTTGTAGATTTTGGGTGCTGATCAGACTGTACTTCTTCATTAGCAGGACCATCTTGGCTCATCGCTTCACCGACCTCGGTTTTGATATTTTCTTGCTTGGCACTAGCCTCATCCTCCCCGAAGATACGTACAATAATGGCAGTCATGTTATCACATCCCGTTCCGTCCCCCAGCGTGTCTTTAGCCAAACAGGCATTGAAGAGCTGAAAAATTCAACAATCCAATTTAATCCTTTATTAATTAATTTAGATTGATCTGGATAAATATTAAGCAAAGCAAGAAATATTAATTACCTCTTCGCAGATTGAAGTCAATTTCTTGGCAGGATCAGAAATCCGCTGTGCGACGAAATCAATCACTTGTTGGGATGACATTGAATTCCAAATTCCATCGCAGGCCAGAACCATGAACTTGTCTGTTTCTGGATTGAGCTCAGCATATTCAATGTCCGGTAGAGGTGTGATCATCTGTTCCTCCAGAGGAAGCCTGGGATTGGTCTTGTAGGAATGGTCACCAATAGCACGGCTCAAATTAAGTCCACCGTTGACACGCCCGTCATTAGTAACTTTCCCACCAGCTGCCACGATCCTCTTAGCCTCACGCTCATCCTCCGGTTTGTGATCCTGAGACATTTCTAGGGCCTTCCCACCTCGAGAGACGACGCACCTAAAGGAAATTATCGAAAAAAATGATAAGTGGAAATGTGGAAATATTAGACTGCTTTAAAGAAAATTCTTTCGTTGACTTACCTAGAATCTCCAGCGTTTGCAACCCACAAGTGGAGTTTAGGCCCTTCCCATTGGGCAAAAGCCATGACAGCAGTAGCTCCACTATCGTACCCTGGTTCTTGGTAGTCTTTTAGCATTTCGTCATCATCCTCACTCTCATCTTCCATTGCTTCATCATCGTCGCTCTCCTCTTCTTCTTCTCCTTCCTCTTCTCCGTCTTCATCAGTGGAAGATGAGTTCACTTCATCAGCCTCTTCGTCATCTGACTCAGAGTCGGGGAGGGTTCCGAAATTCGTTGGATCATCCTCATCATCGGACTCCTCAGAAGACGTTTCACCCTTGAGGAAGTCATTGTAAACTTTCTCAGTATTCTTCTTTCGTGGAGAGATGCGCTTTTCTGGTTCTGGAAGTTTGTATGTGAGCGGCGGATGAGTCTTCCCTCCTTTCTTCTTTGGGACGACGAGAATAGACTCCTCCCGGCCATCCATCGTGATTTCGTCAACTTTAGCATCAACTGCAGCGTCATTTGTACCGTTCTTGGTGCCATTAGTTTCATTGGCTGAACTCGTCTCGTTTTCTTTAACCTCACCATTCGTCTCAGCAACACCGTTTACTTTTGAATCTTCCGTCTTTTCAGCAGGTGGAGCAGGGGTAACGGCTGATCCAGGGTCTGCTGGGGCGTCCTTTACTGCTTCACCGCCGTTGACAGTGAGATTTACGTTGGAGGAAGCAGGGACGGTGCAACTGGTTGAGAAGAGGGTGGTATCCGTTGGCTCTGACTTTGAGATCGGTGCAGGACCTTCTTCTGAAACCGTTTCTGCAACTGGTTTAGCCTTTTTCTTTGATGGAGATGAAGAGGCGCCTGAAGAAGAGGATCCGCTTCCACTGCCATTTTGAAGAGACTTAGATGATCCAGCCCTTTCAGAAGCAACAGCTTTTGCATATTTCTCCACCAAATCCCCCAGAAGTGATTTTTTGTTGGCTTGATACTTTTCAACGAGCATCTCAATTGGCATTGTTGCTTCTTCATATAACTCGTTCACATTCTCACCATCTGCCTCATCTTCATTTTCAGAACACTTTTTTCCAAACTTGGACAGTCGAACAATCTCTTGTAAAACTTCAGGTGACTTGATTGACTCATCAATTTTCAAGTAAGCCTCAATAAGGGCCTCCTTCCAGTTTCCTTTCTTATATGACTCTGTTTTCTTGAGGAGCTGTAAGGATGTAGAAACGGAGTGTAGAACAGATAAGAATAAGATAGTAAACAATAGGATTCGGTAAATGAGAATTAACAAACCTCGGGAAAATGCCGGGAGAGATAAACGGCCACTTCAGAGCCGCCATGACCATCGTAAACAGCAAAAAGGCTGGTGTTTATGTCAAAATCCGTGAGGCAATTATGAGCATCCTATAAAAGGATACAAAGGACCGACAATTAGACTCAGTCAGTAGCGGGATACGAATAGATGGGATGAAACATCCGATGGTAGACCCTCCGCCATACCCTACGGAGTGTTGGTATTACACTTACTTCTTGTGAAATCCTCCAGCCTTGCATACACGAAGCACCGTACTCGAACCGATTCCCTGCCCCTTCTTCCGGCTCCGTCTTTGTGATCGGATGTGCCAAATACGCTCCCATAACTTTAACCTGTCAACCTCCTCTTTGCAGACCGGTACAGTGACCAACGGTAACTCAACAATGCTCCGGCTCCGTATACGGCTCTACGTCGAATGTCACTGGTCTGATGATGGAAGAACAATGGAATCCTTTACAAAAGAACTCACTCGCTTCGAATGAAGTGGAAAAATAAATAAAAAGAGAAGCTCAAGAAAAATGCCAGTCCGAATTTTGAGATTTCGCGCCAGGCTCCCTCCTTCAAAATTCAGTTTCAGAAAAAAAAAACAAAGAAAAAGTGAAAAGTGAAAGCAGAAATTGCGGAACCAATTCTTGCAGACCGACGAAGGCAAAAGACGCGAAAAAAAGTAAAGAATAATCTGATTCTGCTGATTAATCGAAATAATCCTACGCAAGACCGATTGTAGAACAGCTAGGGGTTTCGGAGGAAATAGGGATTTTAGGGAAGTCAGATATGTTAGAGAAATTGTTATTGTTTGAATATTGAAAAAAATTAATACGTGAAAAAGAAAATCTGGCTTTCGTCGGTGAAAAATTGCAAAGGAAAAGCTGGAAAGCGTAAAACAACTGCTGTCATTTTCTAAAAACTGAGATTTTGAGTCATAATTTTCCATGAATTATTTATTTTTGAATGATTAGGTGACGATGACTTTAAAATCAAAGTATGAGAATTATGCAAGTCCCATTCACATCAGTTTACCAGCCGTATTTCTGCTGAAAAGGAGGAAACCTGTAATTTGACTTCGTATTTTGTGGTCTCCAAGTTGTCACAACGGAAACCCTAAAACCCCTATTTCCAGGTACTTCTTCAATTCATTCCAGCTTATTTTTTATCAGGATGAAAATTATTTGTTTAAGGAAAACCCATCAAATTTTCTTCAGATTAAAGTCCACCATCCTGAATGCAGTACAGGGTTCCAGTCCCAGGCAGTTAAAGACTTTCTTACCGGTAAGCAGGTACCCGTTAAAAATAATTACATTAAATCATTGTTGAAAATTTTTTTGGTTGAATTTCAATAGAATCTTCGATGATGAGTTCCAGAGCGTCATGGCCGCTTCCACTGCTGCTACTCTTTGGCCTTTCCACCACGGCTCAGCTTTTTCCTAGTACCGATCAAATTCAACAATGGAGTCCTCATGCTCCCTTGCACAACCCTTACCAGGGCACGAACCTTCAACAAGCAAGGGTTGGGGGTAGCAGTGGGTTTAGCTTCTTCGGCGTCCCTTCTAATGGAAATCAAAGGCAAAGGCAAAACCAGCAACACCAGGCGCCGGTGGTCAACCCACCATTTGCATGGGTCGGCCTTCCCCAGTACTTTTATCCAGTATACGCAGCACCACAGCCACCAAGTATTCCACAATACGATACATCCGGATCCCAAAAAAATTTCCTGAATTCCTTTCCAGCTAATGGAGATTTAGGAACGGCAAGCTCTAACAATGCCAATGTGTTTAGCTCAGGCCATGCTGTTTCAGCAGGCGTAGCCTGCCCAGAAGGACAATTCCAACATCCTCTGCTTCGGAAATGCGTCAGTCGAAAGACGAGAACGGGAAGGTTATCAAGCTAAACTTGCAAAAAAAAATTATTAGCATAGCAAGTTTTTTTCTTCATAATATTGAACATACTAGTAGCTTGAAATTTATGCAAAATAAATCAGGATGTGCGAAGTTGCTAATAACACCAGTTTTGGAGATTAAAAGTAATTTCTCTGAATCCTTTGCGTCATTCTCATGGCCTAACAGTCTTTTCCTAGGAAGTTGCATCAATCCATCCAAGCAAAGGACGAAAATTTTCTCCAGTGAAATTAAAATTCCAGAAAAAAATTCGTCTCTGACGCTAAGTTATTGTGAGCAGACCGCTGAAAGCGTTTTAAGAAAATTCGACGAAGTACAGGAAGTATTCAAAGGAAGAATCAGAAGAAAATGAAGGTCAGTTTCATCTTTGCAATTTTCATTGCAATTTTCAGTCTAACTGCGGCTGCACCACAAAGTACACGAAGCAAAGCTTCAGTCGGAGGAGGTAGCAGCACTGGTCCAAGCGGAGGGGGCTCAACAGCGATCAACCGCGTCGGGGACGTTTTAGTGCTGAGCTGTGCGCCCCCACTAAAATTCAATCCAAGGACGAAGACGTGCACGAAGGGAGTTACATTTACCTCAGGCTAAATCATGTAGCGCTGAAATCAAGTTACCTAACTACGGACGCTGTAATTCGCAGTCTTAAGATTCTCAATTTACTGATTAAAAAAATTTTAACTTATAGAGTCAAAGCAGAAAAATATTACCGATTACATTCGAATCTCTTTTTGATTTCCTCCTGAATTTCTTCATGGTCCCTCATTGCTTCTTCCCGTTGTCTTTTCCTCTCCAACTTCTGTCGAATCTGATCCTGTTGCATCATTATAGTGATTTGCGTCTCCTGATCAAAATGGAGTTGTCGGAGACGGTGGTCGTGCAGCATTTCCTCTTCACACTTACAGGCGGGGCTATTATGACATCCCACGCAGTCTCGATTCTCGCGGCTGCAGGGACAGGCTTTGGATGGAGCATGTTCTGAACCTAAAGTTTCTGAAGTGTGCCCAAAAATTTGAGAATCTTGGCATGCTTGTGAGTGACAACAATTTCCGCCTGGTTTCAATCCTGAAGTTTTGCGTGCATATTCATTCACCGGGCTTTTGAAGATGGCGGTGTCAGGCGGTTCCAAATTTTTAGATTTCCATCGGTTCGTAACGATTTTATCAATTTTTCCTTGGATCACGTCTACACGGTTGAGAAGAATTTCTTGCTGATGACTCTGTTTGTCAAAGAACTCCTTGAAGTCGTCAGATTCAAAGGCGTAGTGCTGTGGAGGTTTCGCTGTTACGTTGGGATCCTTTTCTTTTGATGGCGAATTGGAGCTGTCCAGAATCGGCCATCTCTGAGACTTGTGATAAAAAAATGGAGTGAGCCAGGAGAGGATGAGAGCAATGGCGTAGATGACAAAGTAAAGGATGAGAGAAATCAGGAAAATATTCCCGTAGTAATAACGTCCAGAGAACGCGTCTGGAATGTTGACAACTAAGAAGGAGCAGCTGACTACTAAAGCCCCGAACGCCATCCCTTGCACGAATATTGACCCTAGTGACGTCATGAATCGGATTTTAGGGGAGTCAGCTATTTTCGGTATGATTGGCAGGTGTGGATGGTAAACTCCGATCGCGTCCCAGGATCCGGACTTATATTCGCGCCCACACTTTCCATTTTCTCTTGTTCCGCTACTATCTTTGGGATTCATACTTCGTTAGGACTGAGTAGGAGTGGGGCTAGGGCTATTGTTGTTAGCGTTGCTGTTAGAGTCCGCTCCTGTTTGAAAAAAAAATGACATTAAATGGTACACAAAAATCCAATCTGAGCTGAAATTTTTAACTACCTGCTGGAGACGGGCCTTTGTTTTCCCCCCGCCCGTCACCTTCGTCGTCCGTGTAAATGTAGAGCAGGATAACAGCGGCCAGGTAAACAGCGGAGGATATCAATCCCAGTAATAGCGTGATTTCAAGGGAAGAGAATACTGAGGCACCCACAACCAAGACGAAGATTAGAAAGTACGGAAGGAGGGCGAATAGAAAGCCGATAAGGAAGGCTTTGACAACGAAATCCGATAGGCTGTCCGGAACCAGGCTTACAGACAACCCGAAGAAATGCATAACGGATCCAATCCTAAGAGCCTGTTGGGAAAATAATAAAATGAAAATGACTTACAAATTACAATATAATGTAAAATTGTAAACGCTCCATTCACTTACATGTTCCAAGAATCAGTTCACATTGCTCCCAGGAATTTACTATTTTTCGTATTCCAGCGTTTATCTCCCTCAAAACTCGAAATCATTTTTAAAATGCTGTTATTTCCCCATAGGAACAAAAAAAATTAAATTCATTAAGCCTGGGTACTTTAGTAGGAAATATCACTCGCCGTAATACTTTATTTTACAGTTGATTTTATATACTAAAAAACAGAAGGAAACCGACCCAACGATCGAGAAGATAACAATGTATAAACGTCACACCTAAAAATTACCCAC
The DNA here is from genome assembly GCA_019776545.1 of Brachystomella parvula. Classification (NCBI taxonomy): domain Eukaryota; kingdom Metazoa; phylum Arthropoda; class Collembola; order Poduromorpha; family Brachystomellidae; genus Brachystomella; species Brachystomella parvula. Next base: position 19,932 of record JABASM010000247.1, read on the forward strand.
CGACGATCTACGTTAATTCAAAAGTTTTCAATTCTCTTTTTGCTCAGGCGGCAGAGAGCTAAGATTTTCTAGAAACTGTTTCGTAATTGCCTTTACAATGGCTGGATGGGTCACGGCCCCTAGGAAATGCTCAAGAAAGCTAGGCCTGGAAACAGGCTCCAGCAAATTGCCGTTATAATTTATGTGGCCGTAAAATGTGGAGGGGTCAAAGGGGCTTAGAATTTTTACGGACGCTCCATACTCTTCAAAAAGCTGAGTCAATTTCGCGGATGCATTCGATTCTTCAATCTTCGATTTTTTTGCTAAAGGCTCAGTTGGTCCGTTTTGGTGAGAAACATTCTGATTGTCTTTCTTTGATTCTTTGCTGAAGAAAGCGGTGGTGGAGGATCTAAGAAATTCTTCAATTTGGGGTTCAGCACCGTCCAGTAATTCTTCCTTGAAAATTAGAGAATTGCTTATTAAACACGAAAATATTGAAACTGGAAGAATCGGGTACCTCGTTTGGATTGAGGAGCCTCACGACGGTATCAGCTGAAGAGACGGAAACGAATGAGGCAATCAAGGAACGTACAATTCCCTCTTCCACACGCATTTCCACGTCACTTGGCTATAAACGATGGAAAGTTAATAAAAACAGCTATAGTTATATTAGTGAACTAGGAATTAAAAATTCAATGAAACAGGGGTATCACTTACCATTTCAACCCATGTATTTACACTAATGCTAAATTCTTCTGCTTGGACGAAATGCCACCATTTTGGTGGAACGAAGAGCACGTCACCAGGTTCCAAGACTACTGTCATACCACTTAATTTTGTCAGTTCTAAAAAATCAACATTGAAAGATTGCAAACACTGGTACTCATGTGTAGGTTAATTGAGTAATTCACCTTGTAAATGTACATAGGAAGGATATGAGAAGTTAATTTTACTGTACACACTGGACTCTTCATAAGGAATACGACTGGGATGCAAACCATGAGTTTCTTCAGGGGGGTATAAAATCCACCGCTTCCTAATAAAAAAGAAGTCCATCATCACCGACGCTATAAATTACAGCGCAATTCTTGTAGCAGCTTACCGCCCGCTGACTTGCGCTACCAAATTACAGCCGTATGTATCAAAGTGACATGGAGTGTAAGAACCCACCGTGCCTATCCATAAGTTGCTATTATTCCCGTCACGCTCGGGAAAACCAAGTCTAGCCCATTCAAACTCCTAAAAAAAAAACTGGAGAGTAAAATAGAGGAATATCAGACTTTGGAAGGAGTTATTAAGTGACTCACCTTCAAATATTTCTCGTCAACTACTACATCAGTCATATTCTTATAGTCAAAATAGGCCCATTCGTCAGCTGAATTCCAGGTGGACAACGCATTCCATGAGAGATTCCGTGTACGCGTCTGTGATTCCCACTGCGGTTCCTGCAAACCACAAAAACATAAGCCATAAATTCCATCATCATCCAAAAACAGATGCACAAATACTCCAGAAGATAACGGCTAGCACAGACTTCTGAGGAAATGAAGACGCTTCTAAAAAATTCTATGTGACACGGATGGACTCACCTCACTGATTAAATTAATTTTCCCCACACGACAAGGTAACAGCTCCTCCTCACTTGTAAACATCAATCTTAATTTTTCCAGGTCAAACTTAACAGGGTTCCATTCGCTATGAATTTTCCTAAACACTAGGGGATACGGCACTTCCGAATTAAGGATGAGCCTTCGAATAATTGCAGGGGGCAAGTTCTCACCGTATACTTCCATTTCAAGTCCTTTCACTCACTGGGATAAATATAAACCTAACTGATTTACACTGTAGTTAGTTAGTGGATGATGAATTAGCTGACCCAGTGCTGTCAATCAGGACGGTAAATATGCTTCTTAGGAACGAACTCAACTACTAAGACGTATTCAAGCATAGAGCTGGAGTCTAAGTTCATTTGGGCCAGCTTCCAATGGAGATTAAGACGGCGATACAAATGCGTATTCTCCCAGTCCAGTAATTTCTCAATAGAAAGTCTTGTTTTCTTATTCATACACACCACTGGCCAGAATGAGCAACCTAGAGAATTAACAAAGAAATTCAGAATTAATTCAAGAGCAAGCGAATTACTGAGAGCTTAGCTAACCCAAAGTACAACAGCAGCAGAAGCAGCCAAGGATGACCCATTTCATCTGCAGCGGAAGAGATTTGCTTAGCAAAGAGTTGACTTTGTCTATTGTAGCACGGAATTCTTCTGGGGCAACCCTTGCCTGGAGTGACGGAGGAAATTCTGAACTAAATCGATTGTTGAGACCGAATACGGTTATATTTCCGTTTCCTCTGACTACTACGGGCTCTGCGTTGAGGCCACCAGCTGGAGGTGAGTGAGATCTGTCGAGTGATGCTAGAGATATACCAGAAATACTGGCAGCATCCAATCCGTCCTCATCTTCAATTGCAACAATGTCCATCATTATTGTAGGACGCTTGAAATACTAAATACATTCCTCACAAACTCCTTCCATATCCGATGCATAGGGTACTCTGAATACAGGGTATGCGACAAAGAAAGAGACACAAGGAAGTGGATAATTAATATAGAAAACTGATTTCACATTAAATTACTAGTAATAATTTGGAAAACTGGTCAACAAAAACAAAAAGTTGTGAAGTCTGACCAAAATACTCAACACAAAGCTTAGAGCTCACAGTGGGGTACACAAGGCTGGCGGTCAGCGATCAGGGTTACTAACTTAGCAGGCGACGGTCCAAATTAAAAAGTGCTCAAAGTAGCCTTAAAAATTACCTATAGGTCACCAGTTCATTTCTAAAGCCAAAGGTTAACGGCCGGCGCTCCTTACAAGATACTAGCCGAAGTAGTCTTGGGTACCCAGTTATACGTTATGTTATATGTCAGCTAAGACTTTTTACTAACGTGGAAAAATACTTTACACGACTCTGCGAATCAACGCAGCTAGATCAGCCAGGTCATATAAAGTACCCAAAATAGTCTTAAATAAAGATTTATAAGTTTGCAGTTGGTCAGAGTGTTTGAAAATTTCGAATGCAAATTTTTTCGCATAGAAATCATTACACACTTCATCTTATAGCATTCTGAGTCGACATAGACAACTTTTCAAAACAAATTTCTTCAAAATTTTATTTTTTGGAAGGCTACTTTTTGGTACCAACCCCAATACGGGACTGCACTGTTAACAAGATGCTGAAACTATTTTTTGTTATGAAAAGCGGCACAAACCCATTTAAATCCTATGAAACGGATTTGTATGCAAAAACGAAGGTTTAAAATTTAAAAAAAAAGCTTACATATTTTTGTGTGGCTCCAAGTTAGCTATTCCGATCACCTATTTCCCTAAAGTGTCATGGGTCAGTCCCTAAAACCCTTTCGATTGTTATGGACCGGACTGCTGACTGTGAGCTGAGGCCCTGGGGCTCTCAGACACGAGAGCGGTCGCTGGTTCCACCTGAAAGGCTGCTGGACCCGGCTAATGAGAGCTAATGACCAGGAAGAGACTCGAGAGCTCAAGAGAGAGAATAACGGTTTATTCAGGTGGAGATAACTTAGATCTAGAGGAGAGGCTACGCTGAATAGTCAGGAAGCTCCGAGAGCTGAAGCTCTCGGGCAGAAGAAGAAAAGGAAACGAGTGACCTAGTTAGGGGTCTAATCCCCGGAGTTCCCTAAGTTGGGCTAAACCCCTATCCCTAACACACCTCCGGCCTTGGGTTGAAATTTCCACATGCAAATTTGAAGTAAACCTACCCTTGAATTTTGGTTGATTAATTTTAAGAGAGCTAAATATAATACAGCATTGTGACTAAAACTTAGGCTAAAAATTCTATAAGAAGGTTAATTTTTTGCGTCGGAACACTAGATTCTTAATATTAATATAGGCACTATGACAATTTGTCAGTACAGAGTGTTAATTTGAGATAATTTGAGATGAAAGCTAAGCCCTGAAGAGGTAAACTCAGAAGTGACTATGGTGACTTTCCTTATTCAAAAGCAAAATCTTAAAATGAGTTAAACTTTTTTATATTTTACTAGAATTAAAATTATGATGTTCTGTCCTAACCAGACTGTACAACTAAGCTGAATTAATTAGAGCTAAGATTAAATAGAATTCATACATAAAGGGTTGAAAACTCTAAATATAGGGGAGAGGGTGGTGATTTTGCTAGTAGCATGGCTTTCCCGCATCAGTGAGTCGGAGGTGGGACAGAAGGGATGATGAATGACTTCCGAAATTAGGCAGTGCACGTACCCAACTGAATCCGCAAGATATTGTAATTATTAGTCGAAGAAATTCGGGTAGAAGTATCCACCACCCGTCCATATGCCACTCTCCTTTCACAGCAATTAGGGACTAAAACAAAAAAAAAGAACATCAATATTAGTTAGGCAGAAAAAAGTATAACACTCTTAACTCAGCAAAAGCAAAATTCGAGTTCTTAATAGTCCTATTTTAAACATTCAGATGAAACTTAAGCAATAATGAATTTTACGTTGACCACATCCACACTTTCCAACTTCCTGATAAAGGTGTAAATTCCTGAAAAGAGGACAAGGGAAGAAAGGGGAAGGGGGGACGTTAGGACCATTACGAAGAGCGCTGAAGAGTGTTTTCTGAATCAGCAGGATTTCCATGGATTTGACCGCGGTCCATTTTTCCATATAACTTCAGACTTGCATTCAGCTCAAGACTTTAGTGCGGCTAGTTTGAAGAGCAGCCAAGGTTACAAGAATGAGAGTGGGCCTTTTTGGGTGGAGGGATATGCGTTTGGGTTAGGGATGTACGATTGGGATGCGGCTCAGAGTCCAACCACGGTTTTGGGGCTTGGGAAAGTAGTCTTCAGAGTCGAAAACATGTTTAGTTTGACCAGAGACGGTGTTACTGTCTTTTTCAGAGTAAAAGTGACATCATTTTCTGTTGTGACGAGTGAGAGGGATTTCTGATCACCAAAACTGCTGGAAAAGGTCTGCTTATTTGTAGTTACAGCGAAGGTGGGCATGAGTGCAACAGCGAAGGTAAAGGAAGGGACATAGAATGTAACGACGGAAGATTGGAGGAAGAAAACAAGATTTCTTGAACGTAATTGACAGAATGATCTTCGTGGAAGTGCGGTGTGACCGTGGTGAAGTTTTGGTAACCGAAAATTAGAGAAAATAGCATAATTACAACATTATAATAACAAATATTGGGGGAAGCCATGCGTAAGTTATAATTTATCTAACAGAATTTCTCCCTCTGAATAATATTCATCTCCTGGCACAAGCGCTGGACTCTTACTAGGTTAACGAGCCCCTCGCAGCCCAAAAAGGGTGTCGTCATCTAGGTTCACTGTGCTCTAAAGAGTTGTCGGATGAAGAAAGGAGGTCGTGACGTGCAACTGGTCTTCCTTTAAATTATTAAATTATTTTTACTTGCTCTTAATGAAATAACACGCTTTAAATCTAATTTTTGACCCATAAGCAACGATTCTGGCGCAATAACCTTTTTACCTTGCTCTACTAACGCTTCCTAACAACTTAAATGGGCAGTTTCTGCTATATGCTCCGTTAAAGTGTCATTAGTATTAATACAATATTTTCTTAAGAATTTCATGTTAAAAACTACTAATTTTTTTACGGTTGCGTCGATGGTTATGGGTGTCACTGAGTGCATTTCTGATTTATCTAACGCTAGATTTTAACTTTGCCTCTGCAGATGGATTTTCTCTGAGCCACCTGCTATTTCCATGAATTCTTTTGGTGGGTTTATCTGTACCACCTGCTTTTTCATGAAATCTCCGGGTGGGTTTCGCTGTACCACCTGCTATTTTCATGAAATCTCTGGGTGGATTTCTCTGTACCACCTGCTATTTTCATGAAATCTCTGGGTGGGTTTCGCTGTACCACCTGCTATTTTCATGAAATCTCTGGGTGGATTTCGCTGTACCACCTGCTATTTTCATGAAATCTCTGGGTGGGTTTCTCTGTACCACCTGCTATTTTCATGAAATCTCTGGGTGGGTTTCTTTTGACCACCTGCAAAATACCTATTTAGAAAAAATACTCAGTAAGGGGAATAGTAAAAACGAATTTGCAGGCGGTTTTTGATGTCGCGAAAGCTGGCCAGCTTCTTTTCCTTCCTGACAAATACGTTTTCACGATGGCCATCGTGTTTATTTTAACTAAAAAAAATTGTGACACCCATATTCCGACAAACAAACAAGAATTGTTGACTGCCCAGAAAAATTGTGAATGTTGATTGGGAACCTTACTAACCGACTTCAAAGCGGGAGAGAAATTAATAATCAAAACGACACATCGATTCTCAGTCAAAGTACTCTACGCCGGTAAATTAAACTAAAATAGGGATATTAGAAAGCACTTTACGCATAGTTGAAGCTTGTCAGCTTGAAACAGAGCTTGTTAAAGGAGGAAATTTATAGTAATAGTACACAAAATTAGTTATCATTTGTTACCATTCTGCACGTAAAATTGTGTGTTTACCACCTCTCTTGATTTTTAAGAAATTCGCAATCTGATGTGAAATGTCCACATGATTTATGAACTTCACACCAACGACCATGTTCACACTGCCTGGCAATGTGTCCTGAATTCCCACAATTGTAACAAATTTTGTCAACGCGACCTGAATTGTTAAAATAGCCATTTTGTCCGCCGTAATTTCCATTCGCACTTTGATACGAATTTCTATTATCGTATCCTTGAAATTGGCCTTCGCGTGGGTCACCGTAGTCTAAGTTACTTGGTTGAAATGTGTTGACTACTGGCGGTGGTGCATTTGCCCTCTCCAAACATTTATCCATATGCGAAACTAGATTAGCATATTGCTCATTAAGCTGCAATAAAATAGGCGCAGCATCCAGCACATTTGCATCTGCTTTTTGCTGTAATAAATATCTCGTCTCATCCAAATTGCGTAAAATTTCTAATAGAGCTTCAACTGTTTTAGGTTTCATAACATTCACTTGAGCCAAATTTGCTGGCTTTAAATTCCGTATAATCCATTTTATTTTGCGCTCTTCTGACATGTTTTCGTCTACTTCACGAAGAATGTGAAGCAGGTCATAAACAAACGCTTCGCAGCTTTCGTTTGACTGGTGCTTGCGATTCAGCGCTCTTACCTCAGCTGTAATGACGCCGCGTCCTGCTACAAAAGCTTTTTGAAGTTCAACAAGTAAATCTTTATAAGAAATTTCATAAACCCCTGAATCTGGGTTGAGATTTCTGTCAAGATACTGCACAAACCAACTGCTCAGCAGTACCTGTGAGACTAGAAGATAGAAAGAGGTGACGTCGGTCTTCCGGTACCTGGTTTGTAATCATAGCTAAATCGAATTTACGCAGAAAGTCGATAATATTCTCATCGCTTTTCCCACTAAATTTGGGAATAGGCACTGTGATCCGGCTAGTGGAGCCGACTAAAACCCTGCATGATTTTCTTGCGTTAGAATCTTCGAAACTATTAGGAAAAGTCCCATTAGTGGGGTTGGAATTAGCCATATTCGTTAGTTCACAGGGTGTAGGGTAAGCTGAAATCTGTCTGAGAACTAAATTCTTTTTATTGATTAAGCAGGCTTGTTCAAAATTCAGATATGTTAACGAAACGGAGTTTTCAAGATTAATTTTTTTTTCTTGTGTTTGAAATTATGGTTTTGTGGCCAAAGTTCTAACGGAAGGGAAACACAGTACCATGAATATGCAGTAGGTGCTCGTTATCAAAATGGGTTTAAAGAATTAAAATTTGATAACCGTATTTCTCCTGGTAATTAATCAACTCTGTTTATAGACTGAAACAGGTTCAGTTTCTTCAGTACCGTAAATGTACCTAGCAATGGACAATCGGCGGTTTTTGTTTCGAGGTCTGAATATGGACCTGTGTATGGACAC
>JABASM010000248.1:0-12588 GCA_019776545.1 Brachystomella parvula
GCGTTCGTTTTTGCTATTCGCGCTTATAAAGCTAGCTAAACTATAAAGCATGTTCTATCTGACAAATATAAAATCATAAACATTCAAATTTATGCAAAAAAGCACGAGAAAAAATTAATTTAACGTTGAAATTCGGTAATGTCCCCTTTTACCCCACCTGTCCCGATTAGGAACATTTAACGGTACCATGTGACTTTCGGGTTGCTGCACAATCCCAAAAATGTATCTGCTTTCCCCTCATTAATCTCTCCCACCTCTGCAGACTTTCGAGGCGCATGTTAAATACCGGCCTTTTAAAATGGAAAACCGTAATGTTATTGGAATTATCGAAATCAAGACAACTTGGTTCGAGTTTTTTAATAGGCGACCACATGTCACGTAAGCCGGAAATACCCACGGCTTGGGAGAATCAACCGTTGATCATCCTTTATCAAGCTTCCGCTTGCACAAAATTGCATTTAAAATTATGTAATACGTCAACATTTTCCCACATACCTAAAAATATAAAAAACTAGAAGCAGGCCTTCTCTAGCAAATAATGATAACTTACAATTAAAAGCAATCCCGAATCAGAAAAATTTGTTCGCCCTATAAACTTCCATTTCCAGGACGAAATATTTTTAGCGATTAAATCAGTCTAGTTTAGACCACATAAAATTACCTAAAACAACTAGTATATTTGTTTCTTAAGCTGCTGAAAAATGTGACTTGACGCTCGATATTTATTTCACGGAAAATTTTTGCACTTGCTTTGAAGGCGACATTGCATTAAGATAGCGTGTGCGCCTATGTTCTTTTCCCCTTTTGATTCTTTACTAAATTAACACTATTTCAGTGATATTGCAAAGGAAAGTTCAATAGGAAGGCTGGGATGTATATCCAGTAATGCCATTTATGTTGTCCCTTCTCCCGGCTGTCCCTGGAACACCCTCTACTTTAATTTGACAGAAATTGATTTTTTTTAGCATGTGTGCAATCCAAGAACAATCAATAGCTCGAATTTTACTTTAAATTAATTCTTAAGGAAAAAATATTCTGTAATTTATTTTTCTCCACTTCTAATTTCCGTTAGCTTTCAGTTGCAGCAGGATAATGGTGTAAGTTACCATTGTTCCGCATGCCTAAAAAAAGTAATTGAATTTAAAAAATTCAATCAAAATTTATTATAAATTGTTGTATACTATGGCTAAAAATAACTTACGATAAAAAGCAAGTTAAAATCAATTTTGAAGGATTGGTTTGCTCTGAATTTCCATTGCCAGGATGAAATATTTTCAACGATTGAGCTCAGCTATATAAGTTACGAAATATAATGGAGTTATTTCATGCTTACAGCTCAAAACTAAATATTTTCTTACTTCCGTAACATTTTGTTCCATTAGTTTTGCTCTAATCACGGCAATTTCCAGCTTTTCTTTGCATTTTCGGATCTGAAATTTTTTTAAAAAACCACGATAAAAAATAATTGAGAAGCTGCAGTGAAATTACTCACCGCTTCGCTCATAAAAGATCCGATGAAAGACAAAGCAACGATAGACACTGCAGAGTCCACATACCATATAAGGCTAACCATATAATTTGTATAGTTCGTAAAGCTTAAAATTTGTCCCAAATCAGACACAATGTTAAAACTACTCTCGAAAATAAAGAGGAGAGCGTAAGTTCCAGCGACAGCATTAAATTTGTTAAAAATGCTTTTGAGTTCAACTAGCTGTTCGAGGTAGCGCACGCACGTGCTGGAGTTCTGTACAACCCTGATGCCCTTTTCCAGTCTCTCGCAGTAGTTTTCAAAAATTGAAATAAGTTGAACGGAGCCATAGTAAGTTAGAGATTGGACATAATAAATTCCAAAAAACTTTATAACCTCGAAAATAGCTGCACTCGCTTCAATGACCACGGATGGTCCAAGAAGAAAGCTCTCAATTGTAACTCCAAAAAATGTTGGGAAACTTGCAGCGTGAACTGCTACCTGGATTAGAACAATGCCAAATAGAATCCTCAGTAATTTCTTATTCATCGAGTTTGTGTTCTTGGCTTGAGAGGTAATGAAATTGAATATGTCAACAGATTCATTGCAATACTTGAGTGCTGCTACTCTGGATATGATGTCCGCGATGTAATAAGCGCCTATTAGACCGAAAAAGTCCAGTACGGCGCTCGCTCTTGGAAACTCTGTTGTTAGAAGCATATAAAGAATAGTTGCACTGGACGTATAAATTCCTAGTAAAATCGAAAAAATAGTGGGGAGGCTGCAAAATTTATGAGTGATTTGATTTTTGAATATGTTTTGAGCAGGAAAATACCCGGAAACCCACCCCGTAAAAATAATCGACCTCACGTAGAGGAATTCGAATGCAGCGAACGGCATGGTTAACAACTCTGCTCAAAACTAAAGTGGGGATGGGGACATAAATGGCTCTTGCTAAATTGAGTTCTTTTTACAGTTTGATCAATTAAATTGAACCAACAGTTAAAGTAATTTGAAAGAGTTCTTCGGCTTTCCTTTCAATTATCCAAGTCCATTACCCATTGAGAAACTTAATAATGTTGACACGCTGCTCGAATAGTTAATCAAAATGTTCCGAATAGTTTTCAGCTTAGCAGATACAAGACTAAAAAAGACTGTAGTCCTGTTTTTTATTTGGTCATTCTTTCCGGCACTACTTCAATTTTTTAAATAAAACTTGTCATTCTGAAAATAAGGGAATTGTTCTAGAACACCGGCTCTCAATTTTTTAGCGTTTCCCTCAATAACTGCGCCGACTGTGACCTCGAGCTGCAATGACGACGCCCTCTAATGGCGCGGGGATTGCAGGCGCGCTAAAAAGAAGCGCGGTTGCAGAGGCGCGGGTTAACTCTTTTACGAATTGTGACTGGAGCGTATAATACTACTATAGTATACTACTGTTTGCCTCGTTATTCCCCGGAGGTCGGAGGGATAACGGCTATATAGCTATATATGGCTATAATAGTGGTTGGACATATAGTACAGCGTGTCGGTTTTTCCCTCCCACCTCCGGGGAATAACGAGGTGAACGGTATGTGACGGCCCTTTTAAATGGAAAACTGTAATTTTATTGGAATTATCCAAATCAAGACAACTTGGTTCGATTATTTAAATGCGAATGAACACACGTCTCTTGTAGTACACATGTAGCCGGAAATACCCATGGCTTGAGGAGGATCAACAGTGTTGATAATCGTTTATCTTGCTTCCGCTTGCTCTTAATTGCATTGTAAAAATTATGTACTATTGTACTATGTAAATTGTTCCCCATGTACCTAAAAATGTAAGAAAATAGAAGCAAGCCTTTTCCAGCAAAGTAAAGTATACAGGGTTGCGTCTTGGATTTTACACAAACCTTGAGGCGCGATAACTTCAAGGCGCGCTTGCGAAAAAATTTGAAATTTGGCAGGCTTACTTGGCATGCTATTCTAATGAATTACCATTTTTTACTTTAACAGTTTTCGCTGAATTAACAGCGAGAACGACGCTGGAAGGCATAATTGCTTTTGAGCACTTTTCCAGATACTTTTTTGTAAAGAAATGTCCCCAGGAATCACTTTATTTCAAAATTTTGCTTGAAGAATTTTGGAACAGCTTCGCAAAAAGCCACTAATTTATTGTGCGAATTTCACTAAGTTTTTCCAAGTTTACATGACTATTATTCACTTATTAGCACAAGTAGGATTTTTCTGAAAAGTAAACTAAAAGGCAACTAATGCTTTGAAAAATTTTTAAGTGAGCATAATTGTTTAGTAAGGTGATCCTAGTAGCTTCAAAGTTCGAATCGGTGAATTTCATCGCTTGCACTAGGGTTGGGCTGAACTGCATGTCGGCATACAAACTTTCTGGTAAACTTCCTGCCTTCGGAGACCAACTGACTAGCGGGTTTGGTCCAAAATTCGCCGAACTTGACTTACAGCAGTCCAAAGCAATGCCAGGAACGCTCACACAAAGTTTCAGGAAAATTATTGACATGCGTGAAAACTAGCCCCAATTTCGTTAAAACTCCCGGTGACAAAAATGAGAGTTTTTGAAAAATGCTTATAAGCATTTATTGGTTCCAGCGTCGTTTTCTCTGACGATTCAGAGAAAACTGTTAAGGTAAAAAATCATTAGGACAGTATGCTAAGTAAGTCTGCCAAATTTCAGATTTTTTGGCATGCCCGCCTTAAAGTTATCGCGCTTCAAAGCTTGTGTAAATCTAAGTCGCACCCCTGTAGTAAAGATAACTTACAATAAAAAGCAATCCCAAATCAATTGTAAAAAATTTGTTTGTCCTAAACTTCCAATTCCAGGATGATATTTTCAGCGATTAGGTGCGTTTAGTTTGACCAAATAAAACCCAAAGCAAATGTGGCATGCCACTCGATATTTTTCGCACGGAAAATTTTGAGCACGGACTTTTTGGGGCGACTGTATTAGGAAAACAGGTTGTGTGTTCCTAAATTTTATTTGCTCCCGAAAGAGCACGTAATTGTTTTATGCCATTCAATTAATAGCTACTTCACGTAGTCTTTTCCCGGAGCAGCAAATCCAGGCAGAAATCTTCCAGAAATCGGGACAGAGGTGGGTATAATGTTAAAATCGGTAATGCGGAGCAGGGTGAGAAAAAAGGCAGATGTATGATGCGTGAGAACAGAAACTTTTTCTAAAATTTTCAGAATACTAGCTTACTTGGGCTATTTAAAGGGAGGTGTCCGGCTAATTAAAGATACCTTGTAAGGTCATTCTGACCTTCTGTGTGACCCGAACCCCATTTTCCCTTGCAATTATGTAAACGATCTTCTTTCCAAATGGGAAGCAGGAAAACTAATTCAGTGCAAGCCAGTGAGCCACTGCTTTGCCAAGTATTTCATAGATTGAGGTCAAATTTTTTGAATTACAACGTTTTTCTCTCACTTTGGGGCTTGGGCAGATCTAACTCAGGGCTCACCAAAGCTGTAAATCTTTGAAGGATGTAAGCTAAAAATACACCCCTCGGCTTATTTTTCTGCGCACACTGTAGTTTTAATTTCCGCTTGCTTTCAATTGCAGCAGGACAATTGTGTAAGTCACCATCGTTCCGTATGCCTGAAAAAAATTTGTTCAATTCAACACAGAAAAAATGCAATCACAATTTATTGAACATATACTAATACACACTAAAATCCTTGTACTATGGTAAAAGTAACTTACGATAAAGAGCAAGCCAAAATCAATTTTGAAAGATTGATTTGCTCTGAATTTCCATTGCCAGGATGAAATAGTTTCAACGATTGGGTACAACTGTAAGTTGAAAAAAAGTTGTGGAATTAGTGCTCATAACGTAAAACTAATTATTTCTTACTTCTGTAACATTTTGTTCCATAAGTTTTGCTTTAGTCACGGTAAATTCCAGCTTTTCTTTGGATTTCCGAATCTGAAATTTTTTTTTGGAAAGAACGGTAAGGAAATAAACAGTGCAAACACTGGTTTACGTACAACCTAGCAATCGGCAATACGGGTTGTACCGGGTGTATAAGGGAGTATACCGGGTGTACCGGGTACAAACACACACACATATGTGCATATGCCTCATAAGAACATATGGGCCAAAAATCGAAAATTTTTTAAACTTCACCGATCGCTATAATATTTCTTGACACAAAATTTGGGACCCTAAGGAGCTCTCATACAAAATTTCAAGTCAATCCGATGAACGGTTGCTGAGAAAAGTGAGCGCAAAGGTCGACCGGACGGCCGGCCGGACAGACTAACACAGGGAAATGCATGAATAGCTCGCGCTATTAATAATGGAGAAGCGGCAAGAAAATTACTAACCGCTTCGCTCATGAAAGATCCGATGTACGCCAAAGCGGCAAGAGGCACTGCAGAGTCCACAAACCACATAAGGCTATTCCAATTTTTATAGTTGCTAGTAAAGAGTAACATGTTTCCTAAGTAGGACACAATGGTGAAACTACGCTCGAAAATAAAGAAGAGACCAAAAGTTCCAGCGACAACATTAAACTTCTCAAAAATGCTTTTGATTTCAGCTAGCTCGTCCAGGTAGCGCACGCGCGTGCTGCAATTCTGAAAAATCCACATTCCCTTCTGTAGTTTCTCACAGTAGTTTTCAAAAATAGAAATAAGTTGAACAGAGGCAAAACAAATCAAAGACTGAAGATAATAAATTCCAAAAAGCTTTATAAACTCGAATATTGCTGCACTTGCTTGAATAGCAGCGGCTTTTGGTCGAAGAAGAAAGCTCTCAGTATTAAATACGAAAAATGATGGGATACTTACAGCCTGAACTACTACCTGCATTAGAATAATACTAAATAAAATCCTCATTAATTTCTTATGCATCGAGCTAGTGTTCTTGGGTTGAGAGATAATAAAGTTCAAAATGTCAACAGATTCATTGCAGTACTTGAGCGCTGCTACCCTGGATATGATGTCCGCAATGTAGTAAGCGCCTATTTGACCGAAAAAGTCTAGTACGGCACTAGCTCTTGGAAAGCTTGCTATTAGAAGCATTTGAAGAATTGCCGTAGCAGATGTATAAATTCCTAATAAAATGGACAGAATCGTAGGGAGGCTACAAAATTTATGGGTGATTTGATTTTTGAATATATTTTGAGCTGGAAAGTGCCCGGAAATCCACCCCGCGAAAATAATTGACCTCACATAGTAGAATTCAATTCCAGCACACGACATGGTTAAAAGAGCTCCGCTCAGAAAATATAAATGCTTGATCCCAAATTCAGTTCTCTTCACTGTCTGCTCAATGTTTTTCAGCTTAGCGTAAACGAGACTAATAAAATAAAGGACTAATCCTTTTTTCTTTTAGTCCTTCTTTGCGGTGCTACTTTTTCCGTTTTGAGAATAAAACTTTTCATTACGAAAATTAGAAAACTATTCTGGAACACCGGCTGTGAATTTTCTAGCGTTTTCTTCAACAACCACGCCTCCAAAAACCTCATTACCAAATTACCGTGCCTCGATCGCGCCAACCGCGACCTCGTGCCGCGACTCCCGTAACCTCGGGCTGCAGCCAAGACGTCCTCAGTTTCTGATATTGCAAGGAAAGTTCGACTGGAAAGCTGGGATGTATTATCATACTCATCCAGTACTATACCTCCCATTTCTGTTGCCTCTTCTCCATATGGTTGTGCCTGGAACACCATTAATTTAACTTGAAAATGTCTAGCGTCTATGCAATCCGATCTAAATCAAAAGTAGCTCTACTTTTACTTTAAATTAAAACTCTAAACTCTACATTTTAATCTTCTAGAAGGATTCAATTTTTCCTTCCTTTTCCTCGCCTTGTCCACTTCTAGTTTCCGCTTGCTTTTAACTGCAGCAAGACAATGGTGTAAGTCACCATCGTTCCGCATGCCTGAAAAAAAATATTAAATTTCGAAAATTCAATCAAAACACTGTACTATGGGTAAAAATAACTTACGATAAAAAGCCAGTTAAAATCAATTTTGAAAGTTTGATTTGCTCTGAATTCCCATTGCCAGCATGAAATATTTTTAACGATTGAGCTCAGCTATATAAGTTACAAAATATAATGGAGTTATTCCATGCTTACAGCTCAAAACCAAATATTTTCTTACTTCTGTAACATTTTGTTCCATTAGCTTTGCTTTAATCACGGCAATTTCCAGCTTTTCTTTGCATTTTCGGATCTGAAATTTTTTTAAAAGAATGGTAAGGAAATAAACCGTGCAAACACGGGTGTACGTAATAGCGCGAGCGTACCGGGTGTACCGGGTGTATACGGGAGAGTACCTGGTGTATACGGGGGAATGATAATGCTGCAGTGCTTAACTGAGTTACTCTTAACTCTTAAGCAGGAAACCGCCACAATATTCTGGCGCAAAAAAGGGAAGTCTGCACCGTTTGAAACCATCGCATTTGCGATGTAACGGATTTCTCTGCCATCTGACTGCTTGTAGCAGAGCATCTAGGCGTTGTGTGTTGCAGTTAGTGGCTATTAGTCACAAGGAACTTGCCTCGCGCTATAGGCAGCCGTTTTTTGGTTGACATTTCTGAAATGCCCTGGGCAGTTGCCTGTTTAGGAGTAAATGAGTTACCCTAAAATGAGTTACCCTTAAATGAGCTACTGAACCAATGCTGAACCAGGCTGAGCAAGAGTTGACCCAGGGTGAAGCAGTGCTGAACCAGAAGCATAAGCCGCACATATGCATCATAAGCACATATGCACAGTAAGCACGAATGCACATATGCACAGTAAGCACGAATGCACATATGCACAGTAAGCACGAATGCACATATGCACAGTAAGCACGTATGCACCATATGCGCGTTTGCCCATATACCCATATACACATACGGGCCAAAAATCGAATTTTTTTTAAAACTTCACCGATCGCTATAAAACTTTCACTTGCAGAACTAGAGTCCCTAAAGAACCCTCACACAAAATTTCCAGTGAATCCGATGAACCGTTGTTGAGAAAAGTGAGCGCGGCCGGACGGACAGACTAACACAGGGAAACGCATCAATAGCTCGCGCTATTAATAATAGAGAAGCGACAGTGAAACTACTTACCGCTTCGCTCATAAAAGATCCGATGTACGCCAAAGCGACCATTGACACTACAGAGTCCGCATACCATATAAGGCTAACCATATAATTTGTATAGTTCGTAAAGCTTAAAATTTGTCCTAAATCAGACACAATGTTAAAACTATTCTCAAACATAAAGAGGAGACCGTAAGTTCCAGCGACAGCATTAAATTTTTTAAAAATGCTTTTGAGTTCAACTAGCTCTTCGAGGTAGCGCACGCGCGTGTTGGAATTCTGTACAACCCTGAAGTCCTTTTCAAGTCTCTCGCAGTAGTTTTCAAAAATAGAAATAAGTTGAACGGAGCCATAGTAAGTGAGAGATTGGACATAATAAATTCCGAAAAACTTTATAACCTCAACGATAGCTGTACTCGCTTCAATAACCGCAGATGGTCTAAGGAGAAAGCTCTCAACTGTAGTTACGAAAGAAGTTGGGATACTTGCTGCGTGAACTGCTACTTGGATTAGAACAAGACCAAATAAAATCTTCAGTAATTTCTTATGCATTTAGTTTGTGTTCTTGGCTTGAGAGGTAATTAAATTGAATATGTCAACAGATTCATTGCAATACTTGAGAGCAGCTACTCTATAAAAGGTGTCCGCGATGTAATAAGCGCCTACTTGACCGAGAAAGTCTAGTAAAGCACTCGCTCTTGGAATCACAGTTGTTAGAAGCATATAAAGAATAGTTGATGTGGATGTATAAATTCCTAATAAAATGGAAAAAATAGTGGGGAGACTACAAAATTTATGGGTGATTTGATTTTTGAATATATTTTGAGCAGGAAAATACCCGGAAACCCACCCCGTAAAAATAATCGACCTCACGTAGAGGAATTCAAATCCAGCGAACGGCATGGTTAACAGCTCTGCTCAAAAATAAGGTCAAAATTTAAATGGTTCATATTCAGTCTTTTCCACAGTTCGATCAACTTGATTGAACCAATGGTTTAAGTAGTAATTTGAAAGGGTCCGTTGACTTTACTTTCGATTCTCCAAGTCCATTAACCGATTGAGAGACCCAATAATACCGACACGCTGCGCAAACAGTTAATCAAGTGTTCCAAAAAGTTTTCACCACAAGATTGAATAGGGAAAGTCATGTTCTTCCTTTGGTGCTTCTTTTCGGCAATACTTTTCCAATTTTGAGGATGGAACTATTTATCCCAATAATTAGGAAACTGTTCTGGAACACTGGCCCTGAATTTTTTAGCGTTTCCCTCAATAACCGCGCCTTCAGATACTTCATCACCCGATCACTGTGCCTCAATAACCTCGCCACGTAACCTCGTGCTGTCATGACGACGCTTTGTAATGGCGCGGTGATTGCAGAGCGGGCTAAAAGGAACGTTGTTACAAAAGCGCGGACTAGTAGCCAATTGTGACCGGAGTGTACTACGCTACAGTACGGTCGAGATTAAATGTCACTTTTCAAATCTTTCGCGCGTTAGAAAATTCGTGCATTTGCATCAACTTTCTAGCGCGCGAAAGTTCGAAAAGTGACATTTAATCTCGTAAGTACCGCCCATTTTGAACGGAGGACTGTAGTTTTATTGGAATTATCGAAATTAAGAGAACTTGGTTTGATTTTTCAAATCCGGATGAATTTAACACACACACCACGCAGTACATGCAGCCGGAAATATCCATGGCTCAAGGAGAATCGACCGTTGATAATCCTTCATCTAGCTTCCGCTTGCCCTTAATTGCATTGTAAAAATTAAGTACGTCAACATTGTTCCACATACCTAAAAATGTAAGGAATTAGAAGCAAGCCTTCTCCAGCAAAGTAATGATAACTTACAATAAAAAGCAATCCCAAATCAATTGTAAAAAATTTGTTTGCCCTAAACTTCCAATTCCAGGAAGAAACATTTTCAGCGATTAACTCCATCTATTTAGACCAAATATTAATTACCCAAAGCAACTACATATCTTAAGCAGGAGCAGCTGAAAAATGTGGCATGAGCCTGGGTTTTTTTCACGGAAAATTTTCGCATTCACTTTTGGGACGACATTGTGTTAAGAATTTGTTGATCGGAGAAAATTTTTCACGTCTTGTAAGTTACTTATAATCGGTATTTGGAGAAAAGTTTCGAAACAGTTGCTATTCAATTAATTTAGCTTTAAACTTAATGCATTTATGGCTGAAGTCGCCCTGCTAAAAAACAAATCAGAAACATGAGGTTTTGAATTTCAAAAAAGGGCAAAATTTTCTCAGTCAACAAATTGTTGGGACACGCTGCAGTTGCTCCACGTAATTTCTTTTCGGGCACGAAATCCAGGCAAAAATAGTTTAGAAATCGGGACAGTGGTGGGCATATTGTTGAAAACGGTACCGCGGAGCATGGTGAGAAAAGGAGCAGATGGGCGACAAGAGATACGAACTCGTTAACTGAGCCTTTTTGAACAGTGTTCGGATGCGTACCGTAGGCCAGGCGACAGGTAGTAGTACAGAACGGGTACGAGAATTCGAGTACGCTCCGAGATTTCGGATAAGCGCGCGGTGTGGGTACGGGAACACTTTTCACTTTGCCAAGGCGTATCGATGCGGGTACGCCTGTCGCATTCGAACTACGAACTGTGTCGGGGAACAGAAACAGGGAGATCGACGCAGGTGCCTTCAATTTTGTGAACTTTTTCCCGAAGCACGCGAGCCTTTAAAGTCAAGTAATGGAGTATGAGTAGGTTAAAAATTAAAAATTAATTAATTTGATATGTAGTATAGCCCGATTGAAAAAGGATTATAATGCACAAATATGCATTTCCTGGCCCTTCGCGGGTTAAATGAATTCTTACACCGGGCCACGGCACTTAACCTACTCCCGAGGGTTAAAAATTATTTTGTACCTCCGGGTTATTTCCCCCCTTCAGCTTAGCTGTGATTACTGCGAATTCCAAAGTTTCTTTGCATTTGTGAATCTGCAAAGAAGACATGGTGAAAGAAAAATGTAAAAGCCTCAGCTTAGAAAATATAAGTATACCTCTCCATCCATAAATGTCCCGAGGAACGTTAATGTAAAGATAGAAACTGCCCCTTCCAGGGCCCAGACCACATCAAAAAGACTCCACTCCTTAGCAAGTCGACTCGTGACAAAAATGATAAGAATCGAAGGCTCTATAATAAGTAGGAGCGTATAACTCCCAGCAAATGTGTTGAATTTGCTAAAAATTTCTTTAATTTTGATTAACTCTTTAAGGTGATCTCCATACTTGCTGGGTTTCTTTGGAGTGCACATTTCTTTTTCCAGCTTAAGACAATAGTTTTCAAAAATAGAGATGAGCTGTATAGCACTAAAATACACCATTGATTGGGTGTAATATGTCTGGGAAAGCTTAAAGAGCACATCATAAATGAGTGTGTTTGTTTCAATCAAAATTTCCAAAAGTGTTGACCCAGTTTTGTTGAAAATGCTGTCTGGGCTCGAGAAGAAAAAAAAGACAGGGATGGATACTACTCGGACTAACATTTGCGTTAGTGTCTTCAAATATAAAATTCTTTCCAATTTCTTGTGGGAGCTTTTCTGACTCTGGCTAGTGTACGACATGATAAAGTTAATAGTTTCGACGGAGTGAGTGCAGTAATTAATTGAAAGAATTCTGTAGATAACGTCTGACAGGTGATACCAGATGAAGTCACCGAAGAACTCAAGTACTGAGCTCAGCTTTCCTGTCTTCGTCGGTCCGTATTGAGACGCAGAAAGAAGGCCGGTGGCGGACGCATATATCATTAGTAGGAAAGAAAAAAAGGTAATTCGGCTACGGAATTTATGTGTGATAGGATTGCCCTGAATATTCTGTGCAGGAAAAAAGCCGGAAGCCCATCCTACAAATAAAATTGACCTCAGATAGAAAGATTCAATTTCAGGTAACATTATTGTGAGCTCAGCTAGAAAATCTTCACTCAGAATTCAAGAAACAACTCAGCATGGAGTATACCGCCGCTCAGGACCGAAATTAAAATTGAACTGGTCGTTTTACGCAAATCAATCATTTTCTCCCCCCCCCCCCCCCCCCCCCCC
>JABASM010000248.1:12620-27821 GCA_019776545.1 Brachystomella parvula
CCCCCCCCCCCCCCCCAAATAAAACTGGGATTACGATGAAAGTAATTTGAAAGAGTCTCGCACTTACCTTTACTTACTTTACTTTATTGAAAAGCTCTGTTTCATTACTGAGATACTCTAAGTAATTGTAAATATGACGCGCAGGCGAATAAAAGAGCTTCGCAGGTACACAGAAATTGGGGGGGATTCCATTCAACACGTAAATGTATGAAGAATCCAGAATTTGGACACGTTCAAGGTCATAGCTCCCACCAAGGTGGCTGAATTGGCTTCAAATTCGGCTTGTGGCATCCTTTTGTGTCTCCAAGCATCCCTTTAAAATATTAGAAATTTTCATTTCGTCTTCCCAAAACTCCAGGGGGTGGAAAACCACTCCAGCAATTTCCATTTTTCTTCAATAGTAAGCTGCGTAAACCGATTTCAAAATTCCACTAGCGCACTCGCACGTGCGTGCGGCTTGAGAAAATACTCCTGCACTGGATTGCATGAAACAGGCGTACCCTCACCCGCTGCGGATCGCCTTCTGGAATCTCCGAGCGCACCAGCATCCCCTAGGCGCACCCAAACTGATTCGCCCTGCGATCTGGTGCACTTCGAACACTACTGGCCTCTATACGGATATAGGTAACAACCTAACAGCCTCTATTCTCATTTTTACTAAACGACCGGTAGAAATAGCAAATGTGAGGAACAAATGGCAATGAAACTACGATGATCTTTATCTTTTTAATCGAAATCTTTTACACTTCAGTATTCTTGCTGTTTCTGTCCCGTTTTGAATGTCTCCACTTCACGCTTTTGAATCTTTTACATTCGTCTGTTGAGTAATTTTTTGTGTGTTTTGTATGGGAGACTAATTTTTACAAGCTGTTTGTTCAGGCTCCATAATTTATTCGCTGTAAGGCTGTATAGCCGCAATGTCATTGACCAACTGAACAGCTTGCTTAGCGAGAATCTTTGCTTTTTCCGGATTGTTTGCAAGCCAGTTTTTGATATTCAAAAAATAAGTTTCAGGGTCGCCACCTTCCTCCTTTTCACGTACATCAAAAGATGCTTGTGCTTCCAGCGCCAGAAGGAATACAAGTCCGTGGTGTAGACCCATATCTTGAGCAAAGACAAAGTCTTCCAATATGTCCTAAAAATAAAGAATTTCAGCTTTTTCCGTTGGAGGAATGCTTTGATTTCACTTACGTTTAGTTACGTTTTTCGGTTTGTTACATTGTTCAATTCCTTAGCCTGTCCAACAGTGCGTTATTGGGTTAAATGGAGGTTAAGGGTAATTGGGGTAACTCAAATTTTACCATCTGTGACCGAAGTGTAAGTACCGGCTATTTTAAATGAAGGACTACAATTTTATTGGAATTATCTAAATCAAGTCAACTTGGTAGGATTTTTAAAAATTCGAGTGCAAGTGCACTCGCAGTAAATGTAGCCGAAATGTCCGTGGCTTAAGGAGAATCAAGCGGTGATCATTCTCTATCTAGCTTCCGCTTCCTTTTAGCTGCAGTGTAAAGATTATGTACGTCATCACTGTCCCGCATATCTGAAAAGATCAGAAGCTAGGAAAAAATCCAGGTAAGTAAGTAGTAATGATAACTTACGATGAAAAGCAATCCCAAATCAATTGTCAAAAAATTGTTTGCTCTAAACTTCCATTTCCAGGATGAGATATTTTCAGCGATTAAATCCGTCTAGTTTAGATCAAACAAAATTACTAAAAGCAATGTTGAATATTGCTAAAACATTTTACATGACGCTAGAAAATTTTTTCACGGAAATGTTTTGCTACTTTTGAGGCCCGGCAAAAAGTTGCCAGGAGCGGCATTAAATTAAAAAAATAGGTTTTATGATCCTTTGTATGGTTTTTTCACGAAGGAAGGGGGTAAAGGTTTCATGCGAAATAAATATTTACTCCATATAAATTTTTTCCGGGCACTAAATCCAGGTAGAAATCTTCCAGACCGAAAAATCGGCCCAGTGGTGACCATAAATATTGTTAAATAAAAAACGGTACGAAGGAGCAGTGGAGAAGAGGCAGGATGGAGTGAGGAGAGACACGAACACGTAACCAGGGCCTTTAGAGGAACGCTGTCCTCTGTCCACCGATGCATGTGTGTTGAATTTACCAGGAAACAATTTTTTGCTAAAGGTGAGCATTTTAAGTCTTAATTTTTCAAACTAAAAATGCTTCGGGCTTTGGATGAAAAAATTTCGGTAACTAAATTAACCTATAGGTTGTGGAGCTGTCCATAGTTGGGACACTAAGGACATTCAGCTTCGTCAACGAAACGTCAACTAGCCTTGCTTACATGTTGGTGTCACTTCTTAAATCACCTGTCCCCAAGGGAATCTTACACCGCTCAACGCCACCCAACCTTTGTAGTTCCAGCGATGTTGGCAGTTTTCAACAAGCAAACGCAGAGTAAAATGTACGTAAATCACCAACCTTCCGAGGGTTAAAAGTTGTCATATACCGTAATGCCTTTTAATTCGGAACAGGGCGTCTAAATCGGAACAAAGGAAAACTTTGAAAATGAGCAAGATTATGCACACAAAAACTTGTGTACTAGTTTTCGTCATATACGCAGAAAGCGTTGCTGGATTGTAAAAGAAAACAATAGAAATTTTCATACGCGCTTCGCTTATTTGTCTGACTTTCCTAAATGTTCCGATTTAGATGCCCTTTTCCAAATTAAAACACATTGCGGTACGGTACCATACCTCCTGGCTATTTCTCCCCATCAGCTTAGCTGTGATTACTGCAAACTCCAAACTTTCTTTGCATTTGTTAATCTGCAAGGAAGCAATGCTGAAAGAAAAACACAGGGGTGTGACTTCGATTTTACACGACTTTAAAGACCCGATAACCCTAAGGCGCGCTAGCAAACAAATCCGAAATTTGTTTTCCTGAAGAAGTACCGCTTTTTACTTTAACAATTTTCGCTGAACCAGTAGCGAAAACAATGCTGGAAGGCAAAATTGCTTGCTTTTCCAGAAACCTTTATTTAAAAGAATTGCTCCGAGGAATTGCTTGGCTACAAAACTTTGTTCTCCTAGAGTTTTAGGTAAGCGCGGAGCGCTCCTTCTCTACTGTAGGAAGTTTCATTAAGTTGGTCCAAGTTTACATCAGCTTTTAGCACAAGGAGCATTTTTCGAAAAAAAAAATCAGTTCTGCCCGGGTAAAAGAGTGTGGCTGTTTCAGGCGACCAACCTCTTGAAAATTTTTCAAATTAGCATTACTGTTAAGCAAAGAATTCCTAGTCTCTTTAGCACTTCGAGCTGCATGATAATGACAACTGTCTACAGACGTTTTTCCCTTCCATTACAAGTTTTTCGTTATGCACTGTATATTTTTATGGATTTAGGACATCACATCCTGGTAGTTTTAGCAACTTTCGAGCCTGACAGAATTGCAAAATAGTTAGGAATTCAAAACAAAAAAAATCACTGAAAAACCGAGAAGGAAAAATCCTCTGTTAATTTTGAAAAGAGGAAGGGTGCACGTCAAGCCAACGACTAAATCGATGTGCGCCATGGTGTCTGAGATGGGCATCAATGGCAGCAGTCTTCGAAACTCCCTACAATCTTGCAGAAAAGAACGAATAGAAATATCACTTAATTCACATATTGCCGGTAAATGAAAATAAACTACAGTGGGATTTTTAAGTAATGCACAAAAAAAAACCGTTGCGTTGCTCTTCGCCTCTCCCTTTTCTTCTCCCCTTTGATTCAAAGGGGAGAAGCAACGGTTTTTTTTTGCATTACTTAAAAATCCCACTGTAGCTAAAAATGCGCTGCAGTTTACTTTTGGATTGGTAAAAAAGTTATAAGGATGGTGTCTCATGCCCATATTTGCTCTGTAGACAGATGTCATCATTAAACTACTTAACGCTCAACATTAAATGACCTCTGGCGGCCATTTTTTGCATTTGAACAGGTCAAGTGTGGTATATTTTTAGAATCACGGCATCAAGTTTGTGAAATTTCAGTTAGAGCATAGACGTGGGCAGTGCTTTTTGTGGACTTTTTGAGTCGTTTTAGATCATTTTCCGAAATAAATCTTCTTTTTTTTTTTTTGAAATTTTCCGTATTCTTTTAGAGAAATCGGAACTTCGTTTTCCCATATTGCCTGGCCACCTAAAAATGTAACGTGCTGATGCTGTATCATGAATACGTTACATATGTTCGGCTTACTAGGGCACAGGAAGCAGGGCTGGACAGAAAATTGAAAAAATTTCAAAAACAAAAGATTGGAAAATATTCCACAACGGTGCCATGGGGCGTGGTTTGAGGCAGGGATATGATGACCGAACTTTTATTCCGGGAGCTCGGTGAAGAAAAGTGGACCAAAGTATACCGCCCTATGTTACTCACAAGGGAATAACCAACGGTGTACAAAAAAATTTTAAACGAAAATTATCTCATCATGATCTGAGTGAGAGGGTGGATCCTCTCACTCGGCCGAGATCCGAGAGGCCGAGATCATTTAAAAATTATTTAAGGTGGGTGGATCAATTTGCGATTTTTAATCACTATAATTTATGGATGAGCCCTAAAATCGAAGTCCCACTTCTGTATTTTAAACTCAGCTTAGAAAATTAAAAAAGTACCACTGCGTCCATGAATGTCCCAAGAAACGTTAATGTAAAGATCGAGACTGCCCCTTCCAGGCACCAGACCACATCAAGAAAACTCCAGTCCTTAGTAAGTCGGCTTGTGACAAATACGATTTGAAGCGAAGGCTCAATAATAAGTAAGAGCGTATAATTGCCAGCAACTGAGTTAAACTTGCTAAAAATGTCTTTAATTTTGATTAACTCCTTCAGGTTATCTCCATGCTTGACGGGCTTCTTCGCAATACACATTTCCTTTTCCAGCTTGAAACAGTAGTTTTGAAAAATCGAGGTTAGCTGGATAGCAGTAAAATATACCATTGATTGGATATGATATATCCGGGGAAGCTTTAGTATATTATAAATAAGTAAGTTGACTCCAAACATAATTTCGGAAAACGTGGGATCAGTCCTGCTAAAAATGCTGTCTGGTCTCCAGAAGAAGAATTCAGTGACAACCATTACCTGGACCAGCAATTGCGTTATTGTCTTCAAATATAAAATTCTTTCGAAATTCTTGTGGGATCCATTCTGACTCTGACTAGAGTGGATAAAGTTAAAGATTTCAACAGACTGACTGCAGTACCTAATTGCAAGGATTCTGTGTATGACTTCTGATAGGCAGTACGAGCCCGCGTCACCGATAAACTCAAGCACTGTGCTCAGCTTTTCTGGCTTCTTCGGTCCGTATTCAAACACAATGAGAACGCCAGCAGCGGACGCGTATATAATTAGTAGTAAAGAAACAAATGTAATTCGGCTACGGACTTTATGTGTGATATGATTGCTCAGGATATTCTGTGCGGGAAAAAAGCCGGAAGCCCATCCCACAAATAAAAGTGACCTCAGATAAAAAGATTGAACGGTGAACATGACTATGAACTCAAATGCAGCTGCCGCCGCTGTCAAAGTCCAAGCAGTCCACCAGTTACTCAGCATGGAGCTCCGCCCAGGACCGAAGCTGAAATTCAACTGGTCGTTTGTATGCAAAATTCAATAATTTTCATTGATATCCCCCGCCCATAGAACTGGAATAACAGTGAAAGTAATTTGAAGGAACCGTTTGCTTAGCTTCTAATGGTTTTACTCAATCAAATTCTGGAATTCCATTGCTGACTGAGAAACTCTAAATAATTATAATCATCGGAGAGCTGGAATTTTTTGAATTACGGAAATTAATGCAGCATTTGATTGGGTTCCAGTCCCAGGGCAGCTGGGAATATCCGTGACAAGGAAGAAAGACGCCTCCATCCTTCGCAAACTACTTTCCGCTGCCTGTCTTACTTTTTTTTTAGTTTCCGCTTGCCTTTAGTTGCAACACAACAATGGTGTAAGTCATCATCGTTCCGCAAGCCTGGGAAAAAGCAGTTGAATTCAATTTGAAAATAAGACAAAACAATAAATTAAACAGTTATTACTTGGTTAAATTAAAAAACTTACTAGTACTGTAGAGAAACCTTATGAAAAAAATAACTTTTACGACGAAGAGCAGTCCAAAGTCAAAATTGAAAGATTGGTTTGCTCTGAATTTCCATTTCCAAGATGAAATATTTTCAACGATTAAGTCCAACTAATAATTAAAAATAAAAAAAGCTGTTCTTAAAGTTTTGCATAGTTATTCTAAAAACCTATATTTCTTACTCCTTTGATATCTTGCTCCATTAGCTTTGCTTTGATTACGCTAAGTTCCAGCTTTTCTTTGCATTTTCGAATCTGAATTTATAAAAAAAAAACAGGTGCTAGACGCTAGCAGTAAAATGAAGAAACGGAAGTGACACTTACAGTCTCGTTCATAAAAAATCCAATGTACGCCAAAATGAAGATAGTGCTTGCAGAGTTCAAATACCACATCAGGTTAGTCTTGAAATCATAGCTGCTAAAAATAACTTGCCCTAAGCTCGATACAACGCTAAAACAACGTTCAATGATGCAAAAAAGCCCGTAAGTTCCAGCGACAGTATTAAACTTGTTAAAAATGCTTTTGAGCTCAGCTAGTTCATCGAGGTAGCGCACGCGCGTTGTGGAGTTCTGTACAACCCTGATGTCCTTTTCCAGTCTCTCACAGTAGTTTTCAAAAATCGAAATAAGTTGAAGGGAGCAAAAGCAAATCAAAGATTGAACATAATAAATTGCAAAGAGCTTTATAACTGCGAAAATAGCTGCGTTTGCTTCAACGACCGCTGATTTTGTTCTAATAACAAAACTCTCAGCCGTTAATTTGAAATATATTGGGATGGTTGCTGCTTGTGTAGCTACCTGAATGCATGTAGCAGCAAATAAAATTTGAATTAATTTTTGATGCATTCCGGCAGTGTTCTTAGGATGAGAAATAATAAAATTAAAGACATCGGCAGACAGACTGCAATATTTAAGGCCAACTACTCTGAATATGGCATCTGTGGTATAATAAGCTCCCAGAGTACCAGAAAAGTCTAGTACATCACTAACCTTTGTAAATTTTGCTTTTTCCATCATAAAAAGAATAGTTGCGGTAGATGTATAAATCCCCAATAAAATGGAACGAATGGTAGCGAGGCTACGAAATTTATGGGTGATTTGATTTTTGAATATATTTTGAGCAGGTAAATACCCACAAATCCACCCCGCAAAAATAGTTGACCTCACGTATGGGAATTCAATTCCAGCGAACGACATGATCAAAAGCTATGCCTAGGACTACAGTCTGAATTTAAATGGATTTTTTATATCCTCGATTAAATTATAATAATAGCGTAAGCAATTTGAAAGGATCTGAAGTTTACTCTTAAACGGCCTAACAGCAAATGAAAACTACTCTTAAAGTGTTTTTATTTGACTGCTGCTAATTTTTTCTTTTTGCAAAACAAGTTCAGGGCGATTAAAGGTATGGAAGTTACGGGAAAATTCACGCTTGTGATTTTCTTGTACTCGAGTTTACATTAAGGAAATTAATAGAAAAAGCCAGGTGATAACTGGGCGTTAACAGTAAAAAGTAAGAAGTACTGAAAAGTAAACCCCAAGTTTGCTTCAGTTATAATCACTTTTAATTTCCAGCCGTTTTCAGCTGTAGAATGAAAATTATGTATGTCATCATAGTCCCGCAAATCTGAAGAAATTAAATTATTCAAATCGGTTAATTTTTCACAAAAAAATAATGCGTCCTAAAGAATTTACC
The DNA here is from genome assembly GCA_019776545.1 of Brachystomella parvula. NCBI lineage: Eukaryota > Metazoa > Arthropoda > Collembola > Poduromorpha > Brachystomellidae > Brachystomella > Brachystomella parvula. The sequence goes on from JABASM010000248.1 coordinate 20,388, forward strand.
GCAAGCACGAGGGCAAGGTCAATCTTGAAATATTCGTTTGCTTGGAATCTCCAGTTCCATGAGGTGATATGTTCAACTACCAAATCCAACTGGGAATAAAAAATTCAAAATATAATTCAAAAAAGAAAAAGCAGTCAGGCTGAAAGCCCAGGTCTAATTCCAGTACAAAACAAAAAAATAATACTAATAAAAATAATAATGAAAATTTCAATACCTCATAGACACTCGTATGTACTAATTTTGCTCTGATTGAAGCAGACCGTAGATTTTCTTTGCATTTTTTAATCTGAAAAAGAAAAAATAACTTTTGTTAATCCAATGAATTCAGACGCCAAACGTTTAGAGCACAGCTGAATTTTGCTAACCGACGGAGTGAGATTACTGTTCTTTTTTAAAAAGACGTAAACCCTTGAGCGAGGTTTTCCTGGGCGCCTTGGCGAAAATCGCTGTGAAATAATGAATGGAAATGAATGATGAATGAACCCATTCATTCTTTTTCCAGCATTTTTCGCCATGGGGCCCAGGCTACTAGAAATCCGATGTTCTTTCGAATCTTTGATTCCAGTTTGATAATGAATATACTTACCGTCACACCCATGTAAGATCCAGCGTATGCTAAAGCATAAATGCAGAATGCCCCTTCCGCCGTCCAGAAAATATTATACAGGACGATTGGCATTATTCTAAACGTTGTGAGACGACTTATAATAGATACAATGTTAAACGTACGTTCGAATATTGTGACAAGGGCGTAGCTCCCAGCAACTACACTAAACTGATCATAAATATTCTTAATTTTACAAAATTCATCGTAGTAATCCACAGCAGAGCTTAATTTCTTACATTTACGTGCACGTATTTCATCCTCCAGTTTCATACAAAAATCTTTAAAAATGAGGGTAAGGTTAACACCTGCAAAATAAATTAGGGATTGGCTGTAATAAATTGTAGGGATTTTTAATAAATCACTTGTAAAACTCCCTAGCTCACTTAAAATTCCTACAATTGAATCCCTACTTCTGTTGAATACACTTTCACTAGTGTAAATGATAAACAAAGGGATGCCCACAATATGTAGGAGTGTTTGTGCAAGGATTCTAACATAGCATATTCCCAAAATTTTATCACCTGAGCTTTTCTTTGAATTTTGTAAAATGAAATTAAAAATATTCACAGACTGAGTGCAGTATTTAATAGCGAGTACTCGGAAGGTTGTATCAGCTACATAGGATGCAGCCAGAAGTCCAAAATACTCAAGTATTCCACTTACAAATCTTGATTCTGTATTGTGACTCATAAGCAGTATACCAGCTCCAAAGTTGTAGAGCAGTAGGAAAACTGATGCAAACGTTGAAAGGCTCCACAGCTTATGAGTCATTGGCCAGCCGAGTATATTTTCTGCCGGAAAAAATCCACCAACCCGTCCTGAAATTAAAAATGATTTAAAGAAAAACGATTCAAATTTTGAAAACATTATACAACAACTACGATGACGGTTCTGAAAGCAAGTGAGAACCGCTCAAGATTAAATTAAACGGATTAAAATCTTGTTAGCTTAGGGTGGAGGCCTGTATTACTCTCAAACTAGATTAATCAGTGTATAGTGAAAATTATTTACCTTGCCGGAAGGTTTTCCGATATTTGCGGAGCTATTTCATGTGAGCCTATTAAATTAAGCGAGGAATTTGGTAAAAGTAGCTTATAGGCCCAGCGTGGCACTCCAACGCGTGGGATTAAGTCGGAAATAAAGGAAAGTCAAAAATGTTATAAAGCCTTGGTTCTGTAACTCGTAGTAGTCGGAAGGGGCACCATGCGCCTAGCACATGGTGCGCAGTGCGTTACAGGAATTCCGGTACTCTATCAGATTTCCAAAAAGTGTACTGGCGCGGTGCGGCTACGCCTTTTCTCTTCAACAAGCCGTACCGGTGCAGTTGAAGCTTTTCGGCGAGAAAACGAGCTTGGGCGAGCGTAGCTTATGCCTTGCGCACCCCTTGTGCCATTTTGGGCACGATAAAATAAGAAGCAATTCCTTGACCGTTAAGTTCACAAAGTTAAACAAATTCAGACGCAAGCACTTTCATGAGAAATCCCAATTATAATGCAGGGACACGAAAGTCACGAGGCGAATTAAAACCATCAAAACTTATAAAAACAAGATCTCTGAGCTTTTCATTCTAATTTAAAATTTTTATCCCTGGAACATTTTTACAGTGAAATCAATTCAGTTATTCAAATAGGTATAGTAGGTTTATAGTAAAAATGCGGACAGCTTTCGGACGTGGGTTAATTTTCCTCGTGCTCTCCGTGGTCATCATAGCGGTTCTGTCCGGTAAGACGTTTTTTGATTCAGTTAAAACCAGAGTGCGTCTAAGAACTGTCATTCTTTTAAATCAGATTTTCCTTCTGGGACATACAAGGGACCATGTTTGCAAACTCAAAATTGCAGAAATGCCTGTAACCAACCCTCAGAAAAAAGGAGAGGTGCAACAGGGGGTCACTGGTAAACTATTTACTGTGAAGTGAACGACATGCGTATCACGTTCAGAGATTCTGAGATACGCGAATGGTAGTACAATAGTCCTAGTAACCTCTTGGGAATATTTGACAGCACATTGTTTGGCTGCAAGACGCCCATTCCGAATTCGCACTGCAAACCTGGGAGCTGGAAAAGTTTCAGAAGGCCACATTAGAATTCCAGTTTGAAGGTTAACGCCCATAAGGGAAAAAAAATAGTAAATTCCAAAAAAATATTTGCAAAGTAAAATCTCAGAGTTTCAGAACAGGATGCGCATGTAATACAATTCCCTCGTTAATTATAGTCAAATGATAACCATTATTGCAAAAAAACTTCTAACTACACAGCAACTGGTTCAAATGCTGGTGTGAAGCTGGATGAAAGAAGCTGAGGGATGTCTGTGGATCGATGGGGAAAAATGCAAAAATCTTTATTTCAGTTCAAATTACAAAATAAAGTGTGGCAGTTGAATGAAAATTATTATTATGTATTATAAATTGTAATATAAAATTGTTATGCATAATTTATAAATTAAGTATATACTACGCGTGCCTATTAAATCAAAAATTTGCTAAAAGTATCTTATGCCCAGCGTATCACTAAAACTCGAGGTATTAAAATGGAATCATAAAACCCTTGGTTCTGCTGGGCCCCTCGGAGGCGTATGGGCATAGTGCGCACGGCGGTTACAACAGTTCCTGATTTCCGAAAAGTGTACTAGCGCAGTGCGTTGACGGCTTATCCTCGAGAAAAACGCCGGGTGCGAGCGTGCCATTTTTTGAGACACCGGTTTGGTTACGCCTGCCGCACCAGAATTGCAAACATTATTTTGAGCCATTTACTTTAGAATTAATTCATAGGAACAAGAAAATAAGAAGCTATCTCTTTAGCGTGATAGCTTACGTCCACTAATTCCAAGAAGTTAAACAGTATGCACACGCAGGCATTTTTATTTGAAATCTCAACTGCTAATGTGCTACTAATGCACTCAGTAATTACTAATGCAGGGGCATGAAGGCCATGGGGCGAATTAGAGGAATCAAAGTGTATAAAAGTGAGCCGAAAAAAAAAGCTTTCGGATGTAAGTTAGTTTTCCTCGTGCTCTCCGTGGTCATTAAAGGGTTCTGTCCGGTAAGGCATTTTTTGATTCAGTTATAGCAGAGCACGATTAAGAATAATACTATTTCTATAATCAAATTTTCCTTCTGGGACATTAAGGGACCCTGTTTTGATACTCAAAATTGCAAAAATGCTTGTAACCAACCCTCAGAAAAACAAAGGGGTGCAACCAGCGGTCACTGGTAAGTTACTTGCAAGGAAGTGATTGACCGTATTGCGTTTGAAGTATCTGGGGTATGCGAAAAGTAGCACCCCCAATTTGATGAATTTGCAGCACATTTCGGTGATTTCCGTAAGGGCCTATAGGAATTCGGAAATTTTGAAGGTGAATGACCCATGCCCATAAGGGTAAAAAAATAAAAGTAATTCTTGAAATCATAATAATTTATGCAGAAGCTTTTGTATATCTCAGAATTTTAGAAAACGATACGCATGTCATACACTTCCCTTGTTAGTTACTATCAAACGAAGGCTATTATTTACAATGCTTCTGATTTCTGAACAGCAACTTTTTCAAATGCTGGTGTGAAGCTGGATGAAAAAGCTGATGGATATACTCTGTGGATCGATGTGAAAAAATGCAAAAATTTTTATTTCAATTCAAATTAATGAAGTGTTGTGATTAAATTAAAATAAATATAAATTGGATTGTAAAAAATATGCGTCAACGATAAGTATATTGGAAAAACCTGGATAATTTTTAGCACCGTGAGAATTTAGCCTGCGAATCCTGCTGGCCACCATCCTCGCCTTCGGACGACAGCGACTGGGCGTCTCCGATAGGCTGGAGAGTAGTACGCTCCTCCATACCCATGGCCGTAATATGACGTAAAAGGCCAGAATGTAGAAACCTCGTGGAGATCATCTTCTCCATCCCCGTTCCCCGCAGCGTCATTCATGGACCAATCATCAGCATCCAATGATTTGTCCTCATCGAAATCGTCGAACTCAAATTCGTCTCCCTTTGAACTGTCCACAGGGGTGCTAGAGGGTGAGGAAACCGCTGACCGTTGTGACCGTGTACTGCTAACAGCATCTTCTGCTTTTACTGGGGGACCTGGCTGTGGAATTACTGAGGATGGTACCTCTGAGTTTTTTCGTCGTGGACTTCCGCTTAGTTTTGTTTTATTGTGGCGGTGGTGGTGACTTTGACGACTTCTGTACTTCTTTCCATCCACGTCCGTAACGATGACCAGGAAAATCAGAATAGTGGCAAAGAGAATCTGAAAACATGATAAAATAGAAATTAACAAACAAAAAAGGATAGGATTTTAATTGACATTTGATTCTTCCATTTTGTTTCTTCTTATAGCAAAAAATAAATATGAATGATTTGAATTTTAACTCACAAAATAAACTAGCTTCATGGCTGTTCGAGTACGTGACAAAGGGCGTCCAGATTGACTGTAGAAAATAGTTGAGATGATGCGCTACGACGGCGACCAAAATTCGACTGACACAAAGCCCCACTTATTAAGGCTACTTTTCTCCTTAAAAAATTTACGAAAGGATTATGCTTTTCTAGGAAACGGAGCGCCGTGGAGTGGGGTGAGAAGGGACAGACAGCTGGGGTGAGAGACACGTAAAGGCAAGCAGACGCCTTTTTCGATAAAATTGGATATTCTCAGCTCCCTAATAATTAGATAGGTGACTCGGTTGCATACTTTTTTAATATTCTCAAAAAAAATTCTCCAATAAAAGCCTAGGCTTTTCAGTCTGAAAATGTTCTTTTGCGACGTAATGACTCTTTTCTTCGGCGAAACATTTTTTCGGAAAATTCAAGATACATGCACGGAAATATTGCCTCTTTTACTATGATAAAAGGCTGAAAACAAATCCGCTAAGAAAAATACTCACTGGCGCCGTTTACAGGTTTTTGTGTCTCTGCCCCCTTCGTTCCTTCTCATCCCGCTCCACGGCACGTTACTTTTAATTTTACAATTGAAAATGGAATGCACGACTTCTGCTGTGTCAAAGACTTAAAAATTGTCTGCAGAGGTGAATAAACTTTTAAGAATTTATTTTCCTAAAAATTGCTTTCAAAGACATCCATGTTCCAAATGACTAATATCCTGGAAACAAAAAGCCTAGTAACTCCATTTTACTCTAATAATTATTACCGACATCTTTTTCCTAGCACGCCCTTCGTATCAGTACAGGCAGCCCAAAAACAAGTAATCCCGATTTTCTTCTTTCAACCAACCATCATCCCTAATTAGTACTGCTTTTGCATTTTCAACAATATTGCTCTTCCAAATTTTTATTTCAACAATTATTTTTTGCTTTAAAAAAGAATTAGAAGTCAGTTTAGCAAACATTTATAGGGATCTGAGGAATGGAATTATGAGAGGCAGTGGGGGTAGCATGGGCTTAGCGACTGCTTCCTGTTTATGCTGCACCGTCTTTTACGATTCCAGTGGGAATGACTCCAACGACCGTGGTTCCGCCAACGGGTACCATTTGGACACCTTGCCCTATAGTAGTGGGGTATGCTGGGTAGAGGGCCGGTGGTCCCAAGGATCCTAATGCAATTCCAGATCCAGGGTAGTAGACAGGGATGGAGGGGTAGACCGTATTTCCTATTGGGTATGCTTGGGGGTAACCTTGGACGAGGATTGGTTGAGAATTGTGCTGGGGGTAATAGCCTCCTGAATGATGCGGGTATTGTTGGGGACTGTAGTTCCCTTGTGGGTGGTGCTGAGGGTAATTTCCTTGAGGACGTCCTTGCTGAGGATAGTAGTTCCCTTGGGAATGACCTTGCTGGGGATAGTAGTTACCCTGGTGACCTTGTGGATAGTAATTTCCTTGTGGACGGCCTTGACCTCCATTGTAGAGGGTTTCTGGGGTGAGTTGACCTTGCTGCTGGATAGGAGAAGTTGCTACCGGAGACTTTCCTCCTTCCCCATGTACGACAACTGGACCTGGGGACAGTGTTCGATTTTTCAAGAATGATTTTTCTAAAGCTAGATCTTCAGCGTCATCCGACCCGGAGTCTTCTAATTTGCTCGGCGTTTCATTCTCGTTAGAATCAGAATCCTGCTTGGGGTCTGGCGCGTTTTCAGAGGTTGAGGAAGAGACTGTCAGCAAGACAATTAAAAGAGCCTGGAAGGAAAGATGATTAAGTCCGTTAGTGCAAAATATTTAATTAACTTCTTAATTCAAAGGTTTCTGGGACATTATTATTAGCTTTGGCAAGGAGAGAAGTTCAGTATTAATTAGAAAACTTACGACTGAAATGAGCTTCATCTTGTAATTGAACCTGCTTGTCGACGGCTGGAAAGATAATGTTCTTATGGATCGTCAAAATTGTGAATGGGGAAAAGAAGTGATTTTAAGTCAAGAGAAGAGTTCCTATTTCTACCTTTTGTTAAAAAAAATAATCCCTGGGCTAAACTTAGAAAGGTCTCACAAAAGTTTTTTAACGATCCAGACCTGGGATATAACGACCCTGGGGAAAAGCTTAAAAGTTTATTTTCGGACTAAATTGACCTGACAAAAAACTCCAGCCATCACTTAAAATTCCGTTTCACAAAACTGCTTCCCCTGTTCTATTTTTACTAAAAAATTTTTCACGACTTGCTTGACCCGAAATTATAGAATGGAAGGCTGAAGCTACCGATTTCAATCCTAATTTTTTTCTAGGAAAAAAATAGCTCCATAAGAACTCATAGGTATAACACCATAGACATGGAAACGGGCGCTCGGTTAGTCTAGACGGTAAACGCCATTCTAATTTTTAAAAAAAGCTGCCAAGGCTTAAAAGGTCGAAGCGAAGTTTTTGTTTATTTAAAGTGAGGTAA
>JABASM010000249.1:0-27789 GCA_019776545.1 Brachystomella parvula
AACACGCCCAGAGGGTTTAAATCAAGCAAATCATTCCATGACACTTTAGATAATCGCTTTTTCTTTAATTAGACGCATCAACGAAGTCTCTGTGACCTTCCGTCCGTCCAAAAAATGTTCTGAAAGTTGACGATTTTTCCATGGTGTTTCTATGGGAAAAAACCTCGTGCACGTCCTTAAGGACGTGCACCAGGTTTTGACAAAATCGACGAGGACTGAAAGACACGAATTTTTTGAAATAAAATATAATTACAATAAATTATAGTTTTAAAATATTTGTGTACTTCATTCCTCGTCGTTTTTTGATTTCGAAGTTTTATTAAAAGCAATTGAGAACAGGCTAAGCTGATAGATCCACCTGTACATTGAATACACTGAATTGACTGATTGAGAAAACATGAAGCATTATTTATGTCAGAGACTGTAACATATACAATACACTGCAGTCGAAAGGAAAATAAAGGAGGGAGGAGGACGGAGGTACTGATTAATTTTTCTTGTATTGAGTAATTAAGAAGTTAATCAAGAAAGTTCACTATTAGAGTTATTTACAGTTGTACTTTTCAGTTATTAGCATATGTCTGGGCACATACGCGAATTTGTCAGCTTGTCATTATGGGTAGGTAATAGGTAACCCAGACCATTCTCGCTCCACTCACTCCTCTCCTTCCGCTGGCTTCAGTAAAGATAAGACGTGGAAGTAACCACACTGAGTTTTTGGTAAGCATATTATTTTAATTCTTTCTGACATCTGATTTATATTATTGGTTTGTGTTGATGGATTCAGCTCAGATTTTGTGATCCCTGTTGTAGAGCATGGCCAGCAACCCGGCTGCTTGCACACCCGGCCAGACCCGACTATCTTTCCACTGCATCTCATCAGATAGTCCCAAACTCAAGAAATGCAACAATAACTTTTATTATGAACAAATCAAGCTGATGTTTAGTAGCGAATTGTATTCCAGTGTATTGAATTTCGTAAGTCAATTTTTTCTAATGCAGATGCAGTGATGACACCGTAAAGAGTTCACATGGAAGAGTAATAATTTCTGTCTAATTTACAGAGTAGCTGGGCCCTGAGCCTATGTAAGGAGCAACCAGACATTTTGAATGAGGCACAGCAGTGTCATGTTTACGTGTTGTGTGGAGAGTCTGCTTTTCGATGCCAAGACTTTCATCGAGCTGAAAACTATTATGTACAGTCGCTGCATCTGTATAAACCGCTGATCAAATCTTCTCCACATTTGAAGTCAAAACTCCAGGAAGACTGTGGATCGTCGACCGGTATGCCCTAATGTTCTTATTTTAAGCGGCATGAACTAATATTTTATCTTTCTTATACCTTCAGATTTGAAGTATAAGTTATACTTGTGTCTCGTTCAATGTAAAAAGACCAGCGAAGCTTTGAAAATGCTTGAAAGCATACCAGCGAAACAGAGAAACGTTCAAGTGAATATGGGACTTGGCAATTTGTACAAACAAACCGGTATGGAACGAGCTGCGGTCACTTGCTACAAAGAAGTCCTTAGAGTGCGTACATTTTATATTTTTTCATAAAACTGAGCAGATGAGTAAATCAGAGGATTTGACTAATTTTTCTGTTTGACAGGTGTGTCCAATGGCTCTTGATGCTGTTGAGCAACTTCTTCTGTTAGGCAGTAACGAAGATGACGTTCAGTCTTTGGTGCGAGAAAAGACTTCGAAGCAGATGCCTTATCCTGATTGGTATGATGGCATATGCATTATACCTTATACTGTAAAAGTTAGTTAACATTACAAATTATTTAATCCGGAAGGTACAATAGCTGGATTCGAGGTACGGCAGCAGTAGCGGCCAAGGACAATTTTACCGGCATCAAAATTTTCAAGGAAATCAGACAGAAGAATAAATTACATGGATGCTTTTCGCTTCTTCAGAGTCTAGGTATTGCAAGTACAAACTATGGAGACTACTCAACAGCAATTGAGGCTTTCAAAGCTGTAAGTCATTCCTAATTCCTACCAGTTGTAGTATTTGAATGATTTTACAAGTATTTTATTTTTTTCCGTTTGGAAATTCAGGCGGCTCACCACGAACCGATGAATACAAGGGGTATGGATATTTACGCTTTTCTTCTTTGGCATGAGGAGTTATCGACTGATCTCTACAAGCTGATGACTCGTCTCAATGATAACAATTTAAGTGAAACGAAGAGTGAGCCTTGGGTGGCTTCAGCGTACCATGCCATTACAATCAACCGTCTCGCTCGAGCTCAATGTTTTGCCTTGCGTGTAAGTCAACTCTCAGCATTTATAGTTGATTCAGGCTTCATTGTCCGTCCTATTAAAGGGATCCGAGTTTTTGGGAGCGAAGATTCCAGAAGGTATTATAGCTCGTGGACATATTTTCATCAAACTGAAAAAATACCAAGAGGCAGTAGAATGTTTCCGCGAAGTCATGGCCAGAAACCCAGAGCGCTTTGAGTGCCATCGTGGGATTGTAGAATGCTACCTACAACTTTCGCGGTCTCGAGAAGCCATGACGGTTGCTGTTGGTGCTCTCAAGTCCGTGGGGCATAGCCCACGGGTGTATAACGTAATTTTACTCCTATACTATATGTAGCATAAAAAATACACATCATTATAGTTCACATTAATTCAATTTCCTTTCAGCTCTGTGCTACTGCAATGAAGAAAGATCCATTAACTCTCGCAAAAGCCAAGGCCTATCTGGAAAAAGCGCTAGAAGTTGATCATACTTTTGTTCCTGCCATATTGAATTTAGTGGATATTTATGAATCCGTAAGTTGTATTTTTGCTTCAAATCTGTTACTATACTACGGACTTTCTTATTATATCTTCATTTTGGCAATTGTTTAGGAAGGAAAATATAATGAAGCAATCAAATTCATCAAGGACCACATAGATTTGCGGGTTTGCCCTTCGAAACTGCATGTAAAACTTGGGACTCTGCTTGGTAGGAATGGAATGGAAGATAATGCAGCGGATCAATATGCAATTGCTCTCAGGTATTATTTTACCTTTCATTGAATCTACCATGTTTCTTTAGATCTCAAGATGCTCTTTTTTTTGTCAGATTGGATCCCACTAATCGAGATGCGAAAGAAGGTCTCAATCGTCTTGATCCTGGAGGCGCACGAGGGGATAACTCGTTCGGATTCGGGGATGATATGGAACTGGAGGAAGAGGACGACGAAGACGTAATTGGGCAGCTTGGTAGTTCTAATGATGAGGCTTTGCTTGTTGGCAATATTGCTATTCCGAAATGGGAATTATCGAGATCAGAGTCCTTGAACAGTTCAAGTTCTGGAATCCTTGGATCGTTTCCTGACGAAGATAGGGATGAGGAAGTCGAGCCATTCATCGAATTCTCCAATTCTGTGCTTCCGAATTGTAGCGCCTTATCAAATACGGCTGGGGAGGACGTATTGTCTTCTGAATACAATACCCCAGCCTTGCTAACGGGTCGAAGGTTAACATCCCTGATAGATGACTCTGAATCATGGCATTAGGTTTTAGCTCCGCCCCTTCCTGGGGTCCCGTTGTCTCTTCGGATCATTCTGAGCTTCAGCTTTCTGCAATAATTTATAGCATGCTTTAGCTGTCTTGGGAAGCAAGTGCAAATCATAATTATTGCAGTAAAAGCTGTGAATACAAACTTAATTTCTACACAGGGGGACCACGCTGATAGTGAACTTGATACAACCATTTGGGAAGACTACGGTCTCAATGAAGCCCGATAAGTCAAACAAGGTTCTTTATAAATCATGGTGGGTTAGTTTTTAACGTGTTCATATTACTGTAACAGCGCCAGTGTGTAGTGGGTAGCAGTGGTTTTTTTAACTAATCTTTTACTGACTTCAGTTTCTAATTTATTCACATCTTGGTTTGGGGCTCAATAATGAGTGCTTTCTTTTTTTTGCTTTGCTTTTCTTAAATCCTTCTGTTCCTATGCTTTTTGCCTTGATTAGTATTTATTTCCAGTGGTATGGCTGACTTGTGAGTTATGAAGCTTACTAATTCTTTTAACTATTTGACACAGGAAAGGGCCCAGATTCCAGGGGTTCTGTCGAGGAGACAACTTTGTGATTTCAATAATTTAAGCAACCAAGGTGTTCAGGTGCCGGGACGAGGGTCAGGTCGCTAGTCTTTTGGCTACACTTGACTGCTTCCATAAAACATAAGGAAGCTGAGAAGGCTGATTTTTTAAAAATTTAAAACTAAGCAGTGATCTGAAATCATGACGTTTAAATATATATTACTTTATTTTTTGGGATTATTTTCTTGTTTTTTCTTTAATTTGCAGATACTATGAAAATAAATGTTTTAAGAATTACTACACAGTTTTCCTGTCCATCATGAATCAATTTGCCCATCATGGAACACGGATTCCCAACTCTTGGCAAACTTCAATTCCTATTGGCCGATGGATGATGGGAAATGCCGCGGTATATGGTGTGCCGCACATTTTTTCTTTCCCACCACCACGCTGCTGCTGAGTTACCAGATACTTTTGTTTTGCCTCCGATTTAATTGAACTTGTAATTAGCAGAGTAGTAACTTATAATCGGATAAAAGAGCTTAGGACAATGACACAAACCGAGGCAAAGATCGAAGTTGAGGGCAAAGAAAAGAACTCGGAAGTATCGCCGGTGGACGAGAAGATTGTCAATCAAGTGGAAGTAAGTTGTATACTAATCACTATTCTGTCTGCTCATTGGGATTGTAGACACGTAGAGGTAAGTGTTTAGACTGCTTTTTAAATAAATGTATTTTCTTCTAGTTTTATTTTGGGGACGTTAATTTGCCCCATGACAAATTCATAAAGCTCGAGTCAGCGAATCATGATGGATGGTTTCCAGCTGATCTGTTGCTAAAATTTAATAAACTCAAGGAAATCGTGGCCAGGTGAGAAGGATTCACGACTAAGGATTTACAGACCATGGAAAACACTGTATCACGAGTTTATCAAAAGTTTTTTTTTTCCAGTGTCCCTGAAGAAGGCAAGCTGAAAACCATCATTGACGCCATTCAGAGATCAGTTCTTATCGAAGTAAGTGAAGATGGGACAAAGATTCGGCGGAATCCAGAAATGCCAGTTCCTGAAGGCAATATAGAAGCACATACCATTTATTTGAAAGGCTTTAACAAGACAGACACAAAGATTGATACTTTAGTCGGTAAGCGTTTGCTTCTCATCTTTCACGATTTAATGTGATGATTTAAATTGCGACTGCTGTTGCAGAATATTTCAAGAAGTATGATGGTATGGAAGCAGTTGTTATGCGATACTACAAAGAAAAGTTGCTTGTACCACCAACAAATGCAGCAACCGAGACAAAGGCTGATGATGCGGTGGCAGCTGAAAAAACTGAGACTTCGGAAGAGGTCAGTAGCGACGCCAAGCCTGCCGAAGTAAAACCAGCAGAAGAAAAGCCAAAGTCCAATTCCGCAGGAGCTGACGCTTCATTTGTCTGGGTCAAGAAATTCAAGGGATCAATCTTTGTTGTTTTTAAAACGGAAGAACAAGCTAGGGCCGCGTTGGCTGACATTACAACTTACGCTGGTCATCCGGTAAGCAGTAGGCAGTATAACATGAATGCATTTCAGGAGTGTACTGATTTCTTGTGATTCTGCTCCTTAGCTCATGAAGATGATGCAGACAGACTATTACGCAATGAAGAAGCGAGAGTTTCAGGCTCGTGTAGAACTTCGAAATGCTTCCAAGAAAAGGAAAGGTGACACAGACGAGGAGCTTTCGAATAAGAAAGTCAAAAATGAGGGAGAAGAAGATAATGGCGAGACTCCAGAAACGCTGAAAGGGGTCTTGATCAAGCTCTCCGAAATTCCAGATGGTACTACTCGTGAAACCATCAAAGAAGCTTTTTTTAAAGCTGTAAATGACAAGGAGAAGTTCCAGGTCAGATAAGTTCTCTATGCGTTTCCTGGAATCTAACTGAGACAAAAAAGTCCAATCCACATTCCACTTCTGCAGGTTGGGTTCATTGATTTTCAACGGGGCGACAAGGATGGAGTCATGCGACTCACTAATGAAGGTGCTGCTAAAGAAGCTATGGCTTTGGAATCATTGAACGATGGGACGCTGAAAATTAATGACGATTCTTCGATCAAACTCGCTGTGTTCGACAGTGAGGAGGAGGAGAAAACTTACATTCTGAAGATGCAGAAGGACCGTTTGAATTTCCAACAGAAGAACCGCGGAGGTGGTAGAGGAGGCGGACGAGGTCGTGGACGTGGTCGCGGACGTTCTCGAGGTCGCGGTCGCCGCAATTAAGCTTCCTGTAAGCCATACCTCTCCCCTTTTTAGCAAATTACTTTTTAAAGCTAAATAAATTTTCTATAAATAAATAACACGAGCATGCTGCAGACAGAATAGATTTAAAAAAGCACGTTGGTGTATGGATTTCAGTAATTCTACTGCAGAATCATAAAGGCAAGTGCAACTAATGTCGCTTTAGATGAAGGATGAGCGTCCTCTGTCAACGCTAATTCCTTTAAGGCTGTTGCTTTTTGGTTGGCCATTTTAGAGCTATGAATTTCTTGAAGAAATAACCTTTAAATTTCGTAATGTTTTTTTAACATGGTTGGGCTAGTACAAAAACCAATGGGACTATTTCTTCGCAGCATGACTTATTCAATTTGCCCTACTAATTTGGGAATAATGAAGTAAAGTTAAAATTGAAGAATGACTCTGAATAATGTTCCTGCACATTTATTTTACTCTCATTGTCTCAATTTTCTTAGATCATTAGAGTCCTTAATGAGTTAATGGTCTTTAATTTCTCATGGTTTAGCTATGATTATTCTAATTTTAAAGAAAATTAATATTGTTGTTAAAGTGACCTAGTCAACTCTAAATAAGGGCAAGGAGCACATATGACCTTTCGCATACAAATAGTTTCAATAAGAGACACAACAAAGGGAATTTAATCATGAAATTTTTGACACATTGATTTGAAGCTTCCTGAAAAAGAGCTTAGAGATTCACATTTTCAAGTCTTCCAAATTCTCACATCCGTGTGAAGGATCTTTTGTAGTACGGCTGTCATAAGGATGATCTTGAAGTTAAGAGAATGGAAAACCAAGGAAGTTAATTAGAGGGTTTTAAGACCTGTCAATTACCACTGTGAAGAATTCACTTAAGCATCCTCTTGGACCCTATCGTAATTAAGCTTGAAGAAATCCGGAAACGAGAATGTTGGTCTTATAAATTGATTTAAACGCTTTAGAATATAAGCTAAACCCAAAGCCTTATTTGTGAATATTTTGAGAAGTAAAAATTAATTATTTTAAGAAAAATTAAAATTAAGTAGGAATTCCTGAGGGTGAAGTGTGACACTTAGATAAAGACCTTCTTCCCTTCTGACGCCAAGTTCTTAAAAATAGTTATTATTTTAGTAAATTTAAACATGTCCCCTTGATAATTATTATCATTGAGTCATCATCTTGAAAAATAGCTCAGGAAATTATCATCTTCCTTTTTAAGAGTCGAAACAAAAATCAGCACTTACCACTTCCCTGCCTCCTTCCTAGGACAGAGAGATTACCACCCTCCTCTCTTGGTCTACAGCAGCTTGCTGCACTCCACGGCTGGTGTAAAGAAGAGCCAAAGGAGGCTTCAGTGTCAGTCCACAACTGGATTTGAAGGAGATAGGATTAGGCAGTAGTATAGGGACGAAAACCTCTCTCACCTTTATCAGGTGAAAAGTAATTAACCTGTCCAGCACCGCCTTATGTAATCCGGAAGTAGTGAAATATTTTTTGGAAGGAAGTGAACTTGATACTCCATTGAGAGAAAAAAAAAGTTTTTATTTTGGATCAATGAGAAACTCCGAGACAAAATTTTTTGGCAACTGTGAGCAAAACATTATCCAGTGTGGAATTTTGTATTAAGAGAATCTGTAAACACTTTTCCTTTCATTCATTTCCTGAATAGAGAAAGTGGGGGGCGTCTTTTTCTATCTAAAGAATATGTGACTTTCGTGTGAATGTGTGTTTATTTTTGGTTGGGATTCGATCTTGACATCACGGGAATCATCATCAACTTCAGAAAACTACCTGACTCACGCTTCAAATAGGTAAAATCAAAAGCATTCTTTTTTCACTTCCGAATTCCATGTATGCTAGCCGATCAAAAAAAAAATGCATGAGAAATCTGCAGAAAATTATTATAATTTTGTAGAGGGATCAATAATATAGTTGGATTATTAGAATAAATTATACATAATTTGACTTTGAAGTTAAATAAAAGGAAAAAAATTGTATGAGGAAACCAGGACAAAAACAAGTTTTTGCAATCAACAACTTCCGATTCATATCTTAGCACCACCACACGCGAATTAAACTCATTTGAATTTTCCATTTGTCTGGCCATGACAGTGACCATTTCATAATAATTATGTTCCTCAATTTTCGCTGCCATGATCGCAGTTTTTTTTAAAAATATACCTGGACAATATTCAGGACTATATTTTGCAGTGGTTGGTAAAGGAAAACACTGGATGATCATAATATTATTACGGTTTGCATTTCTTTTGGTAGTTGTTTTTGTAGAGTTCTAATATTAATTTATTCCAAAGACATTCGAACGTCCCCCCTGCCCTGACTCTGTAATTCCCCAAGAACAACGTCGACTATCAAGTTTCATTTCTAGAAGATTGTTCCACCTATCATTTTCTAATCTCTATTAAACTTTCCTTCTTCTGACTGAGAAGCTATAGTGGAAACTGGAATAGTAACTGAAGCGAGTTTGTATTCTCAGAATATCGGCTCGTCTGAGAGAGTTCTTGGCCTTAGGATTATCCTTGACATGGCTTTTCTGGTTCTAGTGAGTTCTGACCTTACAAAGTTCATTTTCCATATATGGAGATGGCATGAAACTGCTGGATCAGATTTATTTCACTTCATGCATAAAATATATTTTATGCAGGCATATTGTATTCGCCGAAAACTTTTGTTTGAAAAATCCTGCTTGTGATAACGGTGGATAGGTAATTGTATCTGATTGAGGCGGCTCATCATAAATTACAATAATTCATAATCCAGGTAAATACTGGAGTTCAATTAGCTTAATACAAAAAGCTCTGATTTTTTAAGCTAGCTTGAAAACTTCAAGCATAAATCAAAGACTGATTTATTTACTTAATTTTCCTGACAATAATAAGCAGGATTCGGTTCATTTCTTCCTTTATGTAATAAGCATGTACTAAGTCGCGGGAAAAAAATGGCGACGATGGAAACGGTGGGAAGATGCATGGATTGAGCAGTTGTAGTAGTGGAAGGATTAAAGAGGGTCTCATACATGAGATAAATGTTACACAGTTCAGACTTTCATCCTCTGGAAATTCATTCACACATAAAGTGCTTGATATCAGAAAGAAGCGTCCCTCCCTCTCCTTCCATCCAATCTCTATCTGTATTAGGATGATCCATGGCTGGATGACTGTGATGGATCTTCATTATACAAAATTTCATCAGGGCATTCGTCTTCAGTCTTTATTTGGTCTCCATCACAGAATTCCTTGGTCTCTGTTACAAGCGAATACTCTCTTAAGGAATGGTGATAAGGAAGGAGTTTAATTTATTAATCGAACTGACTCTTATTTCATGTGACAAAGTGTAAACATGAAAAAAGAAGGGTCTTGGCTTCACTTACGGAAATCTATCTGTCTTCCTTGATAAATTACCTCTTAGGATTCAACTCACTTGAGATTTCGTGTCAAAATTTTAAAATTCTTACCTATCAACCCTTCATATCCTAGCCATTACTCTGGCTGTCAAGAGTTTCCTTCCATACACGACGTCTCAATTCCCCTGATGCAAGGCCTCTAAAGCTTGATCTCCAGAAAATAATTTCTATGATAAAATCATGGTTCTCAAATCCCCGTTTTGCTTCCAGGTTTATGAGCGAAAGGCGCTAGAGAACATCAAAATGCAGTGAATGCACTTTTCTTTAGAAGCCATTTGAACAAAAGATCAAAAATAATGATAATAAAGCGTCCCTCCTTAAGCTCACAGCTTATGTCCATGTTTCCACTTGAGAGATGTGTCTGTCAATGCAAAATAAAATAAAGTTAACGTGGGAGTTGTATTAGAAGAAGGATTTGGATTCACTTTACGAAAGATTTTATGATCATGGCGTTTCTCAATCTTTTTACTCCGTGGCCCCTTGGCTGACCCGTTGAAATGAAAGGGAAAATTAATCACAAAAATCATATTTAATTCGTTACAGGATGGACTGAATTCACGGAAAAGGTTGTGGAGGACCCGAGGGAGCAGTCAATTTACAAGCAACACCCTGCAGACTTGCTGTTGTCAACAACTTAGGTCAGTAAAGTTTAAAAATACACTTCATTTATACCTTATTTGACAGTTATTCATTTGCTGCTGTTGACGGAAGTGCTTTCAAAATAATTCCTCAGGACTCAATAAAGATATTATTGACCCGGGTTTTATGGTCCCTTCTGCTATTTTTCACTCTCTATCCAATCAGTGGAAAACCCCAGTCGTAAGACCCATGTTCTACTTGCAGTGCATGTACAGGGTCCTTGACTAAGTTATTGTAACTTTCACCAATCTCATTGTAACTCCCATAGAAAACCTTTCTCCAGACTGACTTAAAGTCAAGGATCCTGTACTACGCCTTGCACAGGAATGAACTTTCTCCTCTAGGCTTTCTGTCTACTGAGAGTAAAAACACAGCTAGTAAGGTGGTGGTGCAGTAGTTCCGGCTAGCGTGTGCAAAGGCGTCTTTGGTACGGAGAAAGTCCAATTCCAGACTTGTATTTTTCCACGCTGAGACCTCTCCTGCAAGTTGCATCTATTAAAAGTAATGAGCATGCAATGCAATTTGTTCCTAACGACTTACTCCTAATTTCACGTCTCTTCGACCTCATCTTGCTTTTTTTTTCTCTCAACGCAGATACTATTTGGGGAGTTGAAGATTAGGGAGCAAATTCCAGCAAAAGTGACAAAAAACTGCTTCTGAGGTGTCACTGAGTTTTTTGAAGAGGAAAAGTGAGTAGGCCCCAATTTGCCAAAATATATTACCTCATCATCATCATTTCTCAGTTTATGCATTTATTGCGTTACACATTAAATTCTCCCTAAAATTCCAGTTCTGAGATTTATTTTTGCAATAACTAGAACTATAAATGAGGAAAGGAATAATGAAATTATTAGGGTTAGTGACAGGGCACAACACGAATTTTGGAAATAGTTCTGGCTCTTACGCCTTTTTAATGAAGCTCTGCCAAATCATAGCATTTTAGTTTTTAAAAAGAATCTATTTGCAAATAAATGACCCGAGATTTCCTTATTTCCTGGCGTCTTAAATTCTGTCCTAACTCCTAACCAAAACTACGTGTGTATACAAGATGAGTTGCAAAAATACTTGGCAACAAAAGTCAGGTGGGCAAAATTTACGACGCTTTACGCACTCTATAAGGTTAGGATTCTCATTAATCAGGCTCTTAATTTCTCCGTCTCTATTTCATAGGGGACGATTTCCAAAATAGGCTTTTATATTAGACGTGACCGTTATACTATCTATTACATAATACATATTTTTCTGCCAAATAGAGCAACGTTTCTTTCTCCTATTTTGACTTTCAGGAAGAGAAAACTCGAAGAAGAGCCTTCACCTCTTTTGCATGCCAAAAATTCTTGAAGTTAAGAATTCCAACCCCTTGGTTTCTTAATTATTCAAATGTTTAGTCTAATTAGATCTTAAATCAATCACTAGAATTCTTCAAATTGACTTTAAAACGGAGTTGGCAGGCGCTCTAAGAGCGTTGACCTGTGGAATTCCAGATGGATCCAAGTCAGTCCTAATGCTCGAACTTTCATTATTTAGTTTCTGTCTTTTGAAATTTAAATAGCATTGTAGTCATGTCCTCAGTCCCTAATCTCCATAAATATACCTAAAAATACCATTTATAGTAATGTAGTTCTCACGGATATTGCAAAAGCTCTCTGCTCTCGAATGATCACTCTCTCTGTAGCCAGTTGACTAAGGAGGCTCATTATTTTAACAGAACATAGAAAAAATCTTGTAAGAGTAGGTGTAATACCTGAACTCAAAATGTCAATAATTGAGACATCCAACCACGCTCTAGGTTCCTTTCTATTGTTGTCTCCAAGTCTTCGGTAAATTGAGTCCAATGGATTCTGATTTACTCTCAAATCCATTCCATTGATGGTTGAATGGCTGATTATGGGAAAATCATGTAGGCCAGAGATGAGGAGAGAATCGGCAAAAAAAAAAAATTAAAATCAAATGGGAGCATACCGATTAGACTGACCAAATTCTGTTCTTCATTCCTTATCATTTACTTTTGAAATCCCTCATTTTATAGATTAATTTAAGCCGAATCCAATTGCTCTCGCCCGCTGTATACAGTTTTTCTATGGGTGGAGAGAACTGAATAGGAGATTACGATGAAAAAACGCACTTTTTTTTGTAAAATTATACAGTTGGTATCTGTCATCTCAACCTTCCTAAAAATTTTGGGTGTGGTGTGAACAACAGGTGTGATTCTGCTACTGCTAACAGGTGAAGTATCTATTTCATTTTCGGATCTATTTACCAATTACTGGAATTTCTTGGGCAGAAAGGACAGCGGAAGCTTGCGTATTTCTGTTCCCATTTCTTACAAAAGTATTTTTCTCATCTTTGTTGTTTGTGGACTATGACTACAGTCGGTTCCATGTGAAAATCCCCAAAACAAAATCCCCAATGTGAAAATCCCCAAGTTGAGATTGAAAAGTTTGCAGGGACTGCTGGCAAGACAAGAATCCATGAGAACGCAACTTAATAGTCCCTGCAAACTTGTAATTTTCACATTGTTAGTTTCCAGAAGTTAATGATTTCCACACTGGGGATTTTCACATTGGGGATTTTAACATTGGGGATTTTCACGTTGGGGATTTTTACATTGGGGATTTTCACGTTGAGGATTTTCATGTTTGGGATTTTCATTTCACGTTGGGGATTTTCACATTGGGAATTTTTAAATCGGGGATTNTTTGGGATTTTCATTTCACGTTGGGGATTTTCACATTGGGAATTTTTAAATCGGGGATTTTCACGTGTCACCCTACAGTCATAGCCCACAAACAAGCCATTTAGCGTGTAACATATATCTTTCTGTCACTTTTGTTTCTATTGTCCTCATTCACCCTTTTATCCACATCTCAGGAATTCTCGTTCTCCCTTTTACTTGCTAATTACTCACATCCTAATGATAACTAGACTCTTATTAGCATTTCAAGCGTTAAATCTTTACATAGTGTAATGTCGGGGATGAGCTGCCTCGTAATTAGACTCAGCTTTTATCACACTAGCTACTGCTTTCAAATGCTGAGGGAAAACTGACTACTGTGTAAAAACATTGGACATAAATATCCTTTGTACACAACTTTGATTACCTGGGCCTACCTAGGAATCAAAAGTCGCATTTAGGCTGAATTCCTTATTTTCCTTTGGAGCGATCAGAGCAGTACTTTCTTCCCCACTCAAATGTACATGATGAGTGTTGATGAGGCAGGAAGTGAGAATTTCCTTAGTAAAAGATTTGTTAATTAGACTCCTGTTCTCTGATCCGCTAATTGAGGTGTCTATAACTTCGCTCTGTCAATAGAAAAAACAAATACCTAGTGCGAGAAATACGCAGATCAGATGTAACTTTTTTAATTACTATTTGCCTTTCACACCCTGTGCAATCACGCTAGAGCTTAGAAGAAGCTTCATTAAACCGGTTTTGTGTCTTCATTTTATCAAAATTCAAGAAGAATGGAATAAGTTCAAAAAAATTGGCCTTAAAAAATGTGTTGAGTATCATAGCTACTTTTTTTTGCAATTGAAATACAGGGTGACATTGAGATTTAATTTTTTTTTTGTCTTTGCAATAATCCTGCTGTATATTCCCCAGAACTTATAGGGTTGGCGTGATAAAACCTCATCGCGTGAGCATTGCTAAAGGGAGGCACGAGTGGCCGAGACATTGAATTGAAGCATAAAGAACCATGTCCTCCATGAAGGATTCCTTCGGTAGTCACCCTAAAGACGGCAAGCCCGTTATGGTTCCAAGACGAAAATAAAGCAAAAAGTTGTGTGAAAATGATACTTGAGGGAAAGGTGAGCCGGATGAAAAATGGACTCATTTTACATTTTTGATTGGACTGGATTCCCCAGAATTGCAACCCCAACTTCACTGTTAATGTTTTTTGTCGCTTCCACCTGCCTGCAAAGAATCTTTTGTTAGCTCATGAGTCTCTGAGACAGGTTGGATTAGGCTTGGTATTTGGTAATTGTGCCTACTCCAGGTGGCAGAAAATATTACTGCGGAGATGGGATTCGTTGAAGCTTTTGTTGTCCTAGGCTCACATGGATACTGGCTTTATAGTATGCAAAAAAACCCATGTTGAGAAACTGAAAATTAGCCAAGTGTAAAGATATTATGGGAGCTTTGGGAACGGAAGCAAGGAAAACGAAGTATTCGAATACTTGTGCTCCTTATTATTCGTCACCTTCAGCATAATATCCATCTTCCTCATCACGAGATATGCTGTACACTCATCGTTAATCACTCTTAACGAACGTGTGGAGTCCTAAGGCCTTTGCCCTTCCGCTCTTAATATCCCATCCCAAACATCATCATTAGTACTATTGTGTATGGCAAACTCAGATTTTTGCAAAAATATCAGCTTTACTTTTCTACGGTCTTTCTCTCGTTGTGGAGAAGTACTTCCGGTGGGAGGGCGTATTTTCACCTGCTTAGAATAATTTCTCATATTTTGCAACGCCCCTTACACGCTAGAAATTCTGTAGCTGTGAAATGATCGAAAGACCGTCTCTTTTTCTGAAGAATGCTGCTTGGCTGAATCTAAGATTGACGCTTCACTTGACCCGAAAATAATGAGGCTATCACTCCACTCCAGCAGCGTAGGAGCATCTGTCAAATGCAAAGATACATCCGCTCATTGTCAAAGTCAGGGAGGATGTGTTTTTTGTGTTAAGAGCTTCATATGTCAATCACTGTTTTAAACAGAAACTACTCCTTAAGCAGAATTAATTGGTGAGAATAATAAGATTTAAGGGGGAGGGGAGGAGGCGAAATTATTTGAGGAACATGTTAATTTTAGTGCCGATGAATTAGGAATGACTTTGTTGAAATATGTAGAGAATCTATCCAAATAACTTTCTCGGTTTCACTTCCTCTCTTTTCGTCTTGACAGAATTAATCGGGAAGGGAGCTTTATTTTTCCATTTTCTAGAAAATATTTCATAAATATTCCCGAAAGCATCATTTTCAAACATTTCTTCAATCCTGAGTCTTACTTCCTGTTCCATTAAATTCCATACACTGCTTGGTCCCATGTTCATGGTCGCTTTAATTTAAACCCTTTTTCTCATCTTCTACTATATTTTCTGTTTTTATTTGAAGAGGAGCAAGCAGCATAGAAGGATTCTTCATTTAGAAAGTGTGAGTGAACGACCCTCTTCACTCGATTTATCCATCATCTAATTCGAGGCACGTTGCTATTGACAGGACTTGTCACACGCCATATGGATCCCTCGTATTTTTCTTTCACTCTCAAAGATCCATTTACTCCGACCATATCCTTCCTCCATCTGACTCCATTTGGAAACAGTATGTTCTTAAGAAAATAAATCAAGGGTGTTCCTCGTCATTATTAAAATGTCGGCAAAAATTCCGAACCCTGCTGTGGCCCTCAGGTTCAGCTACAAGCCTTTAAAACAGCGAAATAGAGAAGCTGCTTATAGGTTTTCTGGATCTTAAAGTGGAAATCTTGAATTTTATCTATTGGGCCCCTATTTTCGAGGTGTGAATTTCCATGGGATTTATTTTTCACTAGTCGGATTAGGGAACACTTCGTGTGTGTCCCACAAATCCAGAAGCTAAGCAGCACTTAAGAATGGTGCTCAGGAGTCTTTCTGTAATTTAACATTCGGGTGCATCCTATTGATGATTTTTTAAATAGCCTATTAATCATTTTCCGAACAAAGATTTTAACCTTTCCTTCATAATCCTTCGAACAGTTTAGAAAGATTTTTAACTGAAGATTTATCAGTACAAGCTTTCATTCCACCCGTGTCCACAGCTTTTTTTTTGGGAAAATACTCATTTTTGATAAGTGAGAAGGACATGAAGCGAAGAAAAGTTGACCTTTCTTTTCTTTTCTATTTAAGCAAATGTAATTATGTCCTTGTCACTACTCTTCGTGTGTCCCCACATAAGGAGGACTCCTGGCTGTTTGCTGTAGCATTATTTTTTTGCGGTCTGTTACTTGTTCCTGTAAGGTATTGCCGAAGTTATACATGTAAAAAAGAAGGCACGTACACTTGCCACACAGAAATGCCACAGCAATAGTCCCGAATATGGTTTTCTCACTCAGTCAGTTTAATTTCAGAGGTCAAATTCCTTCAAATTTCTAAACGTAAAAATCATAAAAATCATTGAACTTAACCACAACTGTTCAAGATGATGAGAATATCGGTGACCGGAATGCATAACAATAATGACTCTGTGGTGTGAACTCTTCTATAAAGATCAGTGCTACTACCGCTTACCACTATACTTGGGTCATGATGACCCAATTGTGGGATGCGCTGCAAATGATATTCGAGTATGCATCTTCTTAGTTTGATGTGAAGAAACCAGCGGTTAGGGCTTTCCCATCCATTCTTTCTGATGATTCTTAAGTTCTGCATCATTTCATGTGGAGTTAATTAAAGACTGAAATCTTCGGATCGGATCTGCATCAGTTCCCAGCTTTCTAATTTTCTTTATTGTAAACACAGATCGGTATGATCATCGTGTCTTACAGATCGTGAGGGTGATAAAAATTTTTCAAGTCGGATCAATCAAGAGGGGCAAAAATAGGATGGAAATTAATTGTCTTCGTTCGATCCAAAGTGATGGTGGAGATGAGGATATATTTTCAGTTCCACCGCATGAAGTTGAGGGTTCAACCTTCAACCCCGGCGTTCCGCTCTTGGATGAGTTAAAATTGAATTCAATTGAACATTTAACACTCTGAACTCCTACTTCCTGTTTATCCTCCCTTTCTTTTTTGATCCGAAGCTTGATTGAGAACTTGGTTAGCTCCGCTGAAACTTCCAACAAGGTTTATACTAATTATTAGAAAAATTCGAGAAGCCGCTGCTCATGATAACGCCAGGGGTAATTTAGTTGACAGATCCATTTTGTAGGGACAGGAAGTTTTTCTTTAAGCCGAATATTGTGTTTTCATCTGCTGTAGGATTGCTAGCCGCCGAAACCCTAGCCTAGAAAGCCAAATCCTCTTCGCCCTCATTTTGCGACAGTATCATTAGTTTAGATCTGAATTAAATAAAAGATAAACTGTTATCTTTTTGTTTCTTCTAAAGAAATGTTAATTCTGAGTCTTCTTGACTTAATAAACAAGGGATAAGAAAGTTACAGTTAGATTTTTATGATAAATGCGACGAGATTCTTTAGATTGAAAAACAAAACGTCGGTTTAACTGATTGACTGAAAAAATTGGGGATGACTGAAGTAGACGAAATCAAGTTACCAGTATTTAATTCAGGAAAATTGCACGTTTCGAGGGAAAAGCCTTCCTCAGCAATAAAATTCAAGAAGAAGGTGGTGGCATCTCCAAACTGAATTCTGAGCTCGTTAAAATTCCTGAATTTCTCAACTCCAATTTCCAATTCGTTAGCAAAACAGTGGGAACGAAGAGGCCGATGAGATTCCTTGGTCACATACGAATTTTAAGGTCCATTGCCTCTAGTGAGATCGAAATAAAGAATCCTTGCCTTTTACCATTATGTGATTGAAAAGCAATTAAAGAATTTCATCTATTGTTCTCCCCAGATTTACTTCAAGACTTCGATGCTTTCTGATTGCAGGTGTCCATTGTTTGCAATGAAGCAACGTTCCGATCCTTCGCAAGTTACAATGGCACGCTTTTAGTCAGTGCATCTGCATATGCATTCATCTTTTGAATAAATTATTCAGTCATGTAAGCGTGGAAGAAAAGAACTGCACACAGAAATTAGAAAAAGTCCTGCCATTTCTTATTTTGATGGCAGAAAATTCTTGAAACTCCTAGGCTTTTGACCTAAATATTTAACAAATCAAAAGCGTAAAGGAAGTTCGTTTCCAAGTTTTTTTTTACCTAAACTCTGCTTTAGGTAAATTTTCCTTGCGCCGGCAGCACTCTCTAATTTGAATCATCGGGAAATTCTCATGTCTAAAACTCAAGTCATGTCGCAAAAATATATTAATGAGCAAATTCTGAAAGTTATGCAAATCTCCATTTACTATTGAATTTGGTATTCGTGTTGGGATGATAAACTGATGACGCTGACGAGCCACGGTTTGCGGTACTGATTGACTTACTGAGAAATGCAGAGTGGATTGCCCACTGCGTCTCATTCCCTTTTATCTCTGAATTGTTTCCGCTAGCAGTAAAGCTAGTCCTCTTCTACAGGAAGAATTATTCGCCAGTCCCAGAAGTATTTTTGAATTAAACTTGGCGTAAACTTGGAAATTACTGTTAAAAAGGGTAAGTTTTCGCTAACTGTAATAATTATTAAAATTTTGAGGTTCAAGGGCAAAATTCTTCTTTTGGTGATTAAAATACTGTCGCACGTTTTACCTTGTCAAAAACGGATCAACTCGTTATTATCGCATTTTGGATGGAAACCGGTTTATAGAAACGGCTCATAAGTTTAACCTCTTAAGATTTATTTCCTTAATATATGCGAAACGTGGCGACGAAATTCTTGAACCGTAGACTTCACACGCATCCTTACCTCACATATGCAAAAAACCAAATAAAAAATAAAATAAACTTGAGATTATGCGATAAGACCAAAATATGTCATCTTGCTCCTAAACTGTGCATACAGTCGGATTTTTGAACAAAACTGAGCTTCCGTACTTATGTAAATGATGCGGTTAGTGTCAATTTTGATATGCCCCATGTCAAAGAGGCTGTCATGGTCCTGGCCAAATCCGCGATTGTTAGTTTTAAGCGGATGACAATTAGGATTTGGGAGGTTTTTAGGAGTGAAAATCCAGGGGTGAATTCAGACAATTGAAATTAATCCAAGGTCTTTTAACTCTGTTTCACAGGAATGATGACTGATCGCCGAATATCTATTTCCGAGGACGTCATTCGCCCGCAGCTCCTAACACTTCGAGAGTTCAGACCCTTCAAGACAAGTGACGAGTATTTGTGGGCAATGAAAGAAGATCTGTCAGATTGGCTAAACGGAGTCTATCCTGCTCTAGGGATCACACCCCATACTTTTATGGAATCTCTTGAAACTGGAGTCACCCTTTGCAAAGTGAGTGTTGACAAGAATTTTTCTTCACTTATCTTTGTTAACTAATTCATCTCCAAGTCAGATTTTGAACTTTCCTTGGCAAAGGACTCCCAGAATTGAAAAAACTAACAGTTTTTCTGGGTGTAGCTTGGAATTGAAACAGTTGAGTGGGTGTGATTAATAGTATTCGACGCTAGGAATTAAAGCAAAGAGGAACTTGAACTCTGAGGACCTTGTTAATGAAAAATTTTTGGCAATTCATTAACTTATCCCAAAGGTGATGGGATTTTCTATGCATTGCTTTCATGAGGCTTCCTTAAAATGGTCATGGAAAATGTTGGCAATACTATTTATCTTAATTTCTGCAAAAAAAAAAAATAATAAAGCAAAGTCAAAGTAGGAAGCGTTCAGACACACCCTTATCACCATCATGAAGATGCGAGAGAGAAGTTTTTAAACTGGCAAAATTCTTAAAATTACGCAAGCCTACGAATGCATAACAGAAGTCCGTCCCAAAAAGATTTGGATAAAGTTCTTGTTCATGGAAAGAGGTATGCAAAGGAGAAATTAAATATAGCCAATGAGTTATACTCTTCAATTTCTTATAGACATGAACCTTTTTGAATGACTGTGACTTCCTAACCTCTTCAGCTTTCTCGATCCCGACTAACGGGATCGTCCAGTATTACTCTTAATTGGAAAACTAAAAAATAAGAAAAGGATTGCAGTCAATGAGGGCTGAGGGCGTCGTTGTAAATCATGGGATTCATCCCATGGTTCCTGTATTAACGCACGCAATCATTATTTATCATTGTTATCTCAGAACACAATCGAAATATTATCGCAAGGAAAGACCTTGTCGAGTTTGTACAAGAAATTTTGGCATCTTAATTAAGACAACGGAACATCAACGAAGCAAAAGGAGAGTCAAACATAATTTGTATCAGCCCATCTCTTACTTTATTCATAACGCATTTAACTTACGGATATACTTGGCAATATTATTCTTGATTAGGAAAGCATCTATAGAAATTGGTAATTGGCTTAGGTTTCGGTTTGAATGAAACGTTCTCGAGGTTCAGTACTGGGTGTTCTCACATTATTTCGGCAGGGTACTTAACCCGGGAACTTACAACACCCGGGCACAACAAAGGCAGGGCAAGGCATTCTATGAAACTAAGAAGGCCTAAGTCGGCTATGAAATGTTTACCTTCACATTGCTATCATGGATGTCCACCTTGATGTGCCAGGTCATTCATGTCCAGGTGACTTGTCCACCTTGATGTGGCGATCTTGACATAGCTAGTCAGAAACGGCTACCCACAAGCCTACATGTAAAACCGCCAAAGAAATTTTGACATTTAAGGTGCCAAACGAAATTGAGCTGTGAAAGTTAAATTAATTAAAAGAAAGAGGAAACTAGCTTTGATCGGACAGTCATCGCATCAGCAATCGCTCGCGGATTATAATAATGTGAAACCCCCCGTCTCTCAGGAGCTAAACTCATTAAGTCAGCTATTACTTCTATTTCCCAGATTCTTTAAGTTATTGCTGAAGAAATTCGGCTCTTCCTTATTAGGTACTTTGAAATTAGGAGTTGAAAAAACGATAATTTAGAATTGATTAAGCTTTCAGGTGTGTGCATGCACAGGAAGCAGGGTAATCCTTTTTAAAATTCCCTATGATTTAGACATTGAGTCGAGAAAGTTTTAAAGCGTCTGCTGTCCTAACTACAGACTTTTGTATTGTGAATTAAGATTATTACAAAATAGCGTCTCATTTTTCATTTCTAACGAGGTTTAAGTGATCTCTAACAGTTTCACCGTTATTTTTTATTATTTTAACCAACTAAAGAAAAGGGCAGTTACTGCGATAGATCCTCAGACGGAGCCCAAACTTTCACTCCCTCTTAACATAACGCAACAAGGAAAGGACAAAAAAGCTTGTTTTCTTTCTCCGAGAGAGAGTGAAATTAAAGAGGGTTTCTTTTTCTTAAAAATAGAAACGTTAGAAGTTTTGATTACCTTCAACCTTCATTTCATGTACCTTAAATTTTCCATTTTTGCTGTTATTGGAATTTCAGCACATACAACAATAATAATTAAGTTTCTGGTGATTAAATTAAAAGAAAGACATGTGGCAACAAGCCGTTAATTTTATGTTTGCAATAAGCAAAGTTTAACAGAACAAAAAAGTGAAAGGAAATCTATTTATTTTTAATGGTCACTTGATGATGTGATGAAGATAATTGGAGTCGAAGGGTTTTACGATAATACAAACAAGTAATTATTCTAGCTTAGATCTCTAATCATCCTTCCACAACTCCATTCTTTGTTTTAACTTTGTAATTAATAATCTTTCCCCAATGCAAGAGTTAAGACATTTTTTGCCACGCCAAGTGCGTAAAGTAACTTAGCAGAGTCTAATAAAGCTCTTCAAAAGGAAGAAGTCCTTACTTCCTGAATTCCCATAACTCACGAATGTGTCTTTTCTTAAGCAAGGGTACTTGAACAGGTAAATGTTTTTCTTTTTCTCAGCGATGAGAAAGAGAATGCTCAGCTCGTGTGAAGCCAGTTTCATTTCTTTGAGTGGTTCTTGGGTAAATGGAGGTGTTTGATGTACTCTGGGTGTGTCTGAATGATCAAATCTAGTAATTGCCTCAGGAATGGAATGAACATACAAACTTCTATCGAGAATTCCTATCTCTGCAACTTCTCAATTTCTTTGTTTTAATTCCACACTCCAGGAAAGAGGAAACATGAAAAAATCAGCTTTTGATTTTGATGTGTAATAAACTAACCGGTTTGACAAATTATAGGGACATTTACTGCAGATATATTATCTGTAATTTTAATTACCTCCTATGTATTTACTCATCCTTAAATTCATTCTTTTTTTTCTTTTATTTTTTACAGCATGCCAATAGCGTGCGAGCTGCCTGTAAGGAATGGATGAGCTTGGGAAAGAAACTCCCGAAGTGTTGGGGAAAAGAATGGAAGCTCCCATCCGGTGAGGTGACATTCAACGCCAATGCCCGACCTGAAACATTTTTTGCACGTGACAATGTCCATAACTTCATCACCTGGTGTCGAAAACTCGGGATCTTTGAGTGCCTATTGTTTGAGTCTGATGATTTAATCATGCGGAAAAATGAGAAGAATGTGATTCTCTGCCTCCTTGAGGTCTGTCACTTTAAATTAATTCCTAAGTCATTTCAACTGTCATAAGATGCTTTGAGTGCCTACTTACCTCGTGGACTTGACAAGAATTTCAAGTGGGTCTCCCACGAGGTGTCTTGACTTAGCTGTGAACTATGAGGGAATATTCAGTCCTTACATTTAGATAATTCACAGTTAAGATGGTGCTTGATGTCACATTAAATCCAGGGTACATGGACTCCGGCAAAAAGTGCGAAGAGTTGCTACCCTGCCTGTTTTCTTCTATCCATTCAAGAAAACTTTAATTCCTGACTTGAAATGCGAAAGTTTTTCTTCTATTTAGTAAATTAGTGGTTAGCCTTGCTTTTTAAGTTTTTAATTTTTGAATACTAATTTACAGGTTGCACGACGTGGCTCTCATTTTGGAATGGCTACCCCAATGTTGGTTCAATTTGAAAAAGAGATTGATCGTGACATAGCCAAAGATACTGGGCAAGATTTGAGTAGCTCAGGAGAAGAGGAAGAGTCTTTCCAGGAGTATGGTCCAATGCCTCAGATCATCACAAACGATTTGAGATCTTTGGATGAAATGGTAAGAATTCAATCCTGGATAAAAAAAAATCTCTATTCAGTCTTTCCCGAAGGTGAAAACTTGAAAAATCGTAAGGCAGGAGCACGCTGTGTGTAAAATGCCGTCACGTTTACCTTGCCTGCTGCAGAGATACCTTCTCCATAGAAGGTAGACGAAGGAAGATACTAATCTCCCGTCCTTCAGGGATTTTTATGCTCTTAACATTCCTGCAGAAAGATTTCCATTAATTCTGAAGCTTTGCTGGTATGAGAGAAAGGGGCAGAACCCGTTTTCATTTTTCCTCCTCTCTATATAAAGATCCGACTACGCTGGATTTTGTTTATAATTTCTGAAGCCCTTAAGGGAATTCAATTATTTCATCTTACATGTTTATATTTAGCTTAGCTTTGACTCTGCGCGTTTTGAATGTGTTTCGGAGTAGCGTTGGATTTAGCTGAAGTGAAAAAATTGTAGCGCTTTACTTTCTCTTTACAGGTTCGAGAATTAGTGGAAAGATGCTCCTGTCCGACCCAGTTCCCCATGATACGAGTCGCAGAAGGAAAATACCGAATTGGGAATACAAAAGTTATGATATATGTTCAGGGTGAGTCCAGTCGGTTGAAAATTTACTTACAAGGATGTTCGATAGCAACCGCAAATCCTGGTTCTATAAAGTAAAAATAATTTCCAAAACATGCCCCACTTCCCTCTTCCGCGTAATATAATTTCCAGAGTTTTTTTCCGCAGAAGCTATTGAAATTTTGATGTAGCAAAACTCTGCTTCCACCTAGGCTTTTTTTCTGCTTTTCAGATTTTGCGAAACCATGTCATGGTCCGAGTTGGAGGTGGATGGGACACGCTAGCCCACTATTTGGACAAGCATGATCCTTGTCGGTGCTCTTCAGGTCGGTACTACCTTCGGTAGTCTGCTTTGAAAAAAATGATTATGTATATAAAGTATATCTGGAAACTTTACAAACAGGGCATCGGGCTGCAGTGTCTTCCAGGTTGATCGTGAAGAATGATAGTGGCACCCCGTCTCCTCGAATGAAGGTTGAATATGAAAGGTAAAGGGCTTTCCTGAGACTCTCTAGCAGGAATTTCTTGAATTATTCTTAGCCTATGAAGAAACTATGATAAAGTCAATTCGGTGGATTTGACAAAAATAATGAAGAGAAGGATGGAAATTAGCTGAATTCTACAGGCTGCATTTTGAAAGTTTAATACAAAGAATATATTTGGTCTTCACTAAATTTAATTTCACATGCTTCATATAGTAAAGATTTCTTCCCGTTATTACTTTAATTCAGCCACTTTATTGTTACAGACGCGACCTCTCCGTTGAGTCGATTGGTGCTCTTACAACACCAAGGGTTAAAAAACCCACGACCCCTGTAGCTGATATGAGTGATTCCAGTTCCGAGATTTCAGATGAGGGCTATAAAACGTCAGACAACTTAAAAATCCTGAGCGGAATAAGGCCTGATCTTGAGACTTCGATCAGCAAGGGACAGACTCGACGAAATTCTATTGTTCGAGCCCGATCCGTGTCCACAGATGAAGGTCAGTTTAATTTTAGTTGGTTGGATGTACAGAGTACTCAATAATTTATTCCTAACATAGCTCACTTGTATCATTCATATAATATTCTTTTTTTTTCATCCGGAATTTCTTAAGAAAAGCTTTTATAAACAGACTCTGGCTTCAGAGGCGAATTATTTTTAAATGCAATATTTTTGAAAACATTGCAGTCACCCTGACCCAGTTTAAAAGTATTTACCTTATCGCGTCTAAAGAAAGCACAAGAATATTGAGTCCTGATTTTTTTTGCTTAATTAGTTGCAACTGTATCTACTTTACGAAATCAGTTTTCTCTTTGCTGTAAAACGACCTTGGATGCAATTGCATTGACTAACCCAGTCATCCATCATTATCGAACTACTCTAAGGAGAAGGATGGACGGAGGGTTCATATTAAATAGTCCAAGCAAAAGCTTTCATGATAAAAAATCAAAGGGCCAATTGTGTAAGCAAAGGTGTGTTCATCCTTTTCATCTTGGCCAATAAGTTTGGCAAGGTGAAGGAGTACACTTCTGGGAGTTTAGTAGTATAGTCGTCTAGTAAATATTTGGTTTACCAGAAAGGGATTATCACCAATTCATCTGTGTCAATAAACTTGATAGCACGAGGATTAAATAATTATTGAATATTTTCGGTTCCCTTTCCCTTTGTTTATTCGGCCTACGGGCCACGTCTGTGAATGCTTACTGACGCTAAACGTTTATTTTATTTTTGTTGTTAATCTAGAACGTCCCGATTCAAGGTCGACGGATGAGGAATTAGCACAAGCTCCTCCTGCTGCCAGAGAACGCCCCGTATTGAAGAGCTGCAACACTGGACGGGTACCGCCACGGTCAAGTACTGGAAATTCCCGAAGCATTTCTTGTGAAAGGTCACGAGGTGAACAGAGCCTTCCTCGCCAGCAACAACGAAATGGCGAATATGGACGACGGGGAAGTCTACGTTCTGAAAAATGCGTCCAGCCAACCTGGAACCAATCAACGCGTTCCAACTCCACTCTTACGGCCTCAAGGACGGCGCCGCCTGCTCGAAGTCTCTCTGCAAGTGGGACTGCAGAGTTCTACGGGAGGAGCGTTCAAAGGGGTGGGTTCAAGCCTCCACCTCGGGCTGGAGGAAATGATGGGGCGATGTGTAGGAATGCTAATAAACCACAAGGGAAGAATACATGGAATGGCCCGAATGCCAATAGTAACTCACTCTCCAATCGCCCCCGCATCCGTCCGAACTTATTTCACTCCAACTTCTTCAATTCGGAGAGTCAGCCCACCTCCAGAACTGTTTCAAATGATTCTGAAATCAACAGCGTCTCATCCACAGAAGAACCAACGAATCTGGCCGAGTGGATTAAGAGAGCTCTTGAGCTTGACTCCGATGCAGACAAAATATCTCATATTGCTGAAGCAATTAAGCAGTTTGAGAACCAAAATCGCCAAAAAAGTCCAGACCCTATCAACACCCTACCCTTCAACCTCACTACAATCACAAACGCTCTTCCGTACAATTCACCTGACTTAAGCCTTATTTCCATTAGGAAAAGGAAGGAAGTGGGTACAACAAAAATACCTAAGCCAAGCTTTTATTAGACCAGTTCGAAACTTCGAAAGAGGGATGGGGTTTGCTCTATGTTTAGCCTTTATTAAAAATGGTGCCTTACAGTCGGCGCCTGTTATAATGCCTCTTTGCTCAGTTTATGTCTTATTTTGATATTTAATTTGTATTTATCCTGAAAGTATTAGAATTTAAGTAATAGTATAGTACTGTTCTGCCACAAAACGTAGTGGCAAGTCTTGAATGGTGATCTTGCAGCGTGCTGAAGCTGGCTTTTGATTAACCATTGATTCCGACAACAATGCACAATCGAAAGCTCAAATAATTTGTTTTTCTTGTTTAGTTGAATTAGAAGAGGTAGAAATAAATATTATGTAGGTGTGATTTTTGTTAGAGTTGTTAATTTCTAGGAACAATTTTGTTAAAAAAATGGTAACAAAAGCTTACCGGTTTTTGATTTTTAGTTTGGAAAAATCAGCAAACTACTAAACACGCACATTTATAATTGATTTTTCAATCCGAGGATTTATCCGTGGGTAACATTTTTTTTTCAATAGTCATAGTTCCCGATAATAATTAGGTTTAGTAATAATTACCATTTATCTGCCGTGCGTGCCAAGTACAGGTCATCAACGTCGATTGAGAACTTAATAAAGTATCCTGTTCGCAAATAATTCGAACACATTCTTGGCGTCTTTATTGAAGCTAGTGATTCTAATGGGCAACAAATCTTACCCAAAATCTCCGCTTCATAGTAGC
Organism: Brachystomella parvula; assembly: GCA_019776545.1. NCBI lineage: Eukaryota > Metazoa > Arthropoda > Collembola > Poduromorpha > Brachystomellidae > Brachystomella > Brachystomella parvula. Next base: position 26,980 of record JABASM010000249.1, read on the forward strand.
CACAGTTCTCAATTTCGTTGCGGCAAGCGCTAACTCTAGAGCAACCGAAATAAAGGCGCAGCCGCTAGTTCAATCTGCGTCTCTTTTCTTAGGTAAAACGCGCAACTAGCGGCTTTTCTCAGAGAAAACGCGCAAATAGCGGCTTTCCTAAACGAGAAGGAGATAGCGCAAGCCGCAATTTCGCTGTCCTGAAATCTCTGAGCCGAACCGGATTCCCGCTAGCGCAAGTCGCTAGTTGCGCCTGAGAGCACTGATCGTATATAAAACATGGGCGTCCACCCGCTCAATTGGACTTGTTTCAATCAATAAATGACTTAACTAAATCAAATTAATGAAGTTCTGCTTCAAAACGGTAAATTAGCTTTTGCGCTCTCTAGAAAAATATTCACATTTCATTTGAAGAGCAAAGATGAATGGCTGGCCTTCGGTGGAACACCTTAGCCTCCCAGCAAGAATTTTAGAATGTTTGTTTTTGGATCAGCCTTTTCTTGGGCGTATTCAGTGTGGAAAGAGGAAACTTTCGTCGAAACTTTCGTAGCGGGCTGTCTGCGAAAACGAAACCGAAACTTTCGTAGCGGGGGGTCTGCGAAAACGAAGCCGAAACCGAAACTTTTGTAGCGGGCCGTCTGAAAAAACGAAACCGAAACTTACTCTGTAAAAATCTTAAAAATTACGAAATAACAGTTTAAGGCATAGAGATACAAGCTACAGTTTTTTTCAGTTGCTCTAGAGGGGAAATTAATTTTCCAGCTCGTCAAGGCTTAAGAGATCACACACACCAAACTGTTGATTTTGAGGGCTGTTGCTAAG
>JABASM010000250.1:0-27777 GCA_019776545.1 Brachystomella parvula
CAGAAATACGTCAAAATTACAGAAAACGTCAGAAATACATAAAAATTACAGAAAACGTCAGAAATACTTAAAAATTACAGAAAACGTCAGAAATACATAAAAATTACAGAAAACGTCAGAAATACATAAAAATTACGAAAAATGTCAGAAATTCATAAAAATTTCAGCAATTCATAGAATTTTCAAAAACTCCCATATACACCCGGTACTCGGTATGTGTGTACACCGTATGAACCATACTCCCGTGTTTGCACGGTTTATTGAAAACACAAATACGTGTACTTAGTGTCCAAGGATTAATCACGTTCCGAAAACGAAAGAAGAAGTGGATTCTGGATTTTAGAAAGTGACTGTAACGTAGGAGTGAAGGGACATTCACTCTAGTAGTGCAATGCAGTATAGTCAACCTCCTCTCTCCACTTCCCTTGTGTTTGTCTGCTGCGAGTGAGTTGACAGGGCGTATTCAAGATTCAAGTAACTTGGTCCCTGGTATAGTCAGATTCGCAGTACTCAATTATTTACTGAATATTGAACTTCACCTTTTCACCGACTAACCTCGGACGGAGAAAGCGCAGAAAAATAGTAACCATTCATTTCTCGGTCGACCCATTTCTCCAGTTCAGAGTTCAGTTCAGCTGGGAGAGAAAAGAAAGAGGACCATCGGTCTCGTCTACCGGGAGGAGCTAGTAATCTCTTTCTTAGAATAAATACAACCCTGGGTTGGGTAACTTTCACAATTGGCTTGGACTAAGAAATTCACACATCACATTTAACATTTAAGAAGATGCAGACGATAAAGTGTGTTGTCGTAGGTGACGGGTAAGTATTAGATCCAGTGCCTACCTAGGAATTATTAAATTGAGTCAACCGGATGTGCGTCTGACACTGTGCTATTCTCTATTCCAGGGCGGTTGGCAAGACATGCTTATTGATATCTTACACGACGAACAAGTTTCCTTCAGAGTATGTCCCCACGGTGTTTGACAATTACGCAGTAACCGTGATGATAGGAGGAGAACCATATACACTTGGCCTCTTTGATACTGCAGGTACTGGTTCATTAACTTGTTAATCTGTGATTCGGATAAATCTGACTTATATTTTATTGTTTATAGGACAGGAAGACTATGATCGCTTACGTCCACTTAGCTACCCACAAACAGACGTATTTCTCGTCTGCTTTTCAACTGTCTCCCCCTCTTCGTTTGAAAACGTTAAAGAAAAGGTTTGAGAACCCTTAAAGCATTCAGATGCCTCTAACTGTAATATTTCAAACTGGTCTTATTCTATAGTGGGTTCCGGAGATTGCTCACCATTGCCAAAAAACCCCGTTCCTCTTAGTAGGGACACAAATTGACCTAAGGGACGATGCAGGAACGATTGAGAAACTGGCCAAGAACAAGCAAAAACCAATAACGATGGAACAAGGGGAAAAATTAGCGAAGGAACTCAAGGCCGTCAAATATGTGGAATGCTCCGCCCTGACGCAGGTAAAGCTCGCCTTCTAATATCGATGTTATAGAGGATTTATGAGATTACCTCGGCCCATTCTATGTTTTTCTAAATTGTGAATGCAGAAAGGATTGAAGAATGTTTTTGATGAGGCAATCTTGGCTGCCCTTGAGCCTCCAGAAATCGACCGAAAGAAGAGATGCATCATCCTCTAGTTACTCATCTGAAATCTGGGACACCATTTTCTACACGACTACACACACGCCTCTAACTACAACTACAACTTTCTCCGATGGATTTTACTACTTCTCCCTTTAAAGATGGAGAATTTCTTAGAAGTTCCAAAAAAAAAGAATCAAGAAAAAATTAAATTAATATTTCCTTCTTCCAAAGTGCAACCGTGATCAACAAGAGTAGAATTTATTTTTTTTGAGCAATTTCCTTTCTTTTTGCAATTAATCATGATAAAATGTATATTACGGTAGATAAGATTCGCCAAAAAACTATTTTCAAGGGAAGAAAGAATAGGAAATTCGAATGTTTGCATAAGTGGAAAGGATTCCTTTCTTCACATTTTTATTAATCTTACTCTTCAGTATAAACATCTTAAAGTCTCCAACCGCTCAGGAGGAGCAACAGACGAAGAGAGACAGAAGAGGGGCCCTTACTTCTCAGCGGCGGTATTCTGCTTAACTGCGATAACTGCCTCCTCACCACAGGCTTTCAAAACAGTGCAAATTACAGACTTACCGGCTGTATAGTCAGCCATCAACTGTAGAAAAAGAGAGATACCTCAGTAAAATTCAGTGAATAATCCAAGAGAGCTCTTGCTCATTACTAAACTTACCTGAGTACCAATGGCATCCTCTGGACACTTCAAATCCTCACGGAGTTCACTCGTGGCATCAGACATTAGTTGCAAAAACCTAAGACGAGATCGTCAGCATACTCAACTAAATAATTTCAAATCCTCACAATACACTTACCCATCATCTATGTCCATCAACAAGTAATCCTCTCTCTTCACATGAGGCACATCCATGTTGTGGGTTGAGGGACAAATGTCCTCACACTTCTTCCCAGTGAAAATATCAATACCGACCAGATGAACTTTGGCATGTCCGTGTTTCCCTAGAATTTAAGGAAAGAAAAACATTATTCATAACTCAATGAGACGCCTTTAAAACTCGATTCCAGTTAATTCTACCTGTCTTGGAAGTGGACATCTCAACAATCTTGCAGGGACGTCCCTTAATCATAACATGTCCGTTCTTACGCAGGGCGGAACATTGCATAGGGAACGTCTCTGAAGCACCGGAACTAGCTCCCTCGAAGGTTTCATCGAAATCAGCCATGATGAATCTAAATAATAGTAATAATTCTCAAAATTAATTCTAGCGACCACCACCGCCAAGTCAATTTGAATTACTTCTTGGAAATGGACTTCTGGTCCTTGAAAACAAAGAGGAAAGACTTACGGAAGAAAGGGAAGTAGCAAGCTGTAGAAAAGTAAAACAGGTGATCAGGTCGTCCGCCCCTTCAATCCTTCTTCGACTAATTAAAAGTTCAAATTACAAGAAGGATCAATCAACTCAGAAAAAGATGATCTGAAGGGAAGTGCTGCCTCTGGCGGTGCCGATAACACACGCTCCCACAAAAAGATTAAATCAGGCGTGAGGCAGATTCCAAGCTGGGCAAATCTTCAAAAAATGAAAAATAAAAAAAGCCGACCTGTTGACTGAGGGTGAAAAGCATTGTCCTACTCCTCTCCACCCTCCGCTATGATTACCTTAAGTTTTAAGGTAATCTCCAACTGGTTTCCGGCGCTTCATTTGCGTTTCAGCTGAAGACAAGCGCTTCGAGAGAATTCAGCTACGCTTCCCACGCGTTGGGGATGTCTTTGGCAGCCTTTCAGTTTTCAAAATTGTTTCAGCTTTTTTCCCTCTGATTGCTGATCCCGAAAAATTCAGAAACAGAGTAGGAACTCGTGAAGGGTAATTTCATTTCCACTCCTCCTGTAGCTGTCGAAAGCTCTGGGGTAGGGAATGCGGATGCTCTACATTGAATCAGGGACATAGGAAATCAAATCCCAACAGTAGGACCTTTCCGATTGAAGGCTTTTTTAAATCGGCTTAAGAATTTGACTCAAGAGCCCATAAGGTTTTTTTGTTAAAATGCACGACTTTTAACAAAAAACCCTGTACCCTCTTGAGCCAAAGTCTTAAGCGATTTAAAAAAGCCTTCAATTGGAAAGTCCCTAGTAACTGCTGAGAAAAGTCAAGCTGATATCTATTTTAAAGATTAGGACTAGCAGTTCAACAAGGGAATGTCGCTTCTTTTCTGGGAGGTTTACCAACTGGTCGTGACCTCCTGTGGCTGTTTTTTTAACTTATGACGTTCATCGTAAAATCCGTTTTTATTCAAAGGAAACTTACTCACTCAGTAATAATAATAAAAAATCGATTGAAAAAATTTAGAGATGCTTAGGAACCTAATACTTTTGATTGATTGATTTTTTATCTTGTTTGTGCCTAATTTTAGTGTACTCCCCTGTACCAGATGCTTAATATTTGACAGTTTCCCTACACTGGTGTGGCATGAGTATTTTGTGTTCTGCCTGTGGGTTTTCACAGCAAGCGGCATGGGAAGATGAAAACTGATCAGCGGCACATGGGAAGAGATCCCACCCTTTTTAAAGCTACTTACCACCTGCCCCGTCCACCTTAACAGTGGAACAGCACTTACTATAAATAAAACAATCATAAAATTCCACAATTTTTACTTAATTCAGCATCAGCGGCTCTTTTATATTTAATTGATTGTCTCCTTTATATTTTATTCGATCCGTTTCTCTATTTACTAGGTTTATGAGTTTGCGGTGAGTTCCTTAAGGGAGCGAATCAGAGTTTATTGCTTTTAATTTTGACGGTGTTGTTGTTCATGTTGCTTGTGTCTGATTGGTTGATTTTGGTAGCCTCTCCCACCTTGACCACCACCTCGTGGAAGATCTGGAGGAATAAGAATTAAAAACAATTGTTTAAGATATTTATTGACAGTTTTTAGCTTCCTTACTTGTATTATTGTAATCATGGCTGTATGAGGAGTGGTGGTGGTATTGCTGCTGCGGGTATTGATTAGGTTGTAGGAAAACCGGATACTGCTGTTGAGGAAGAATAAATCGGAGGGGTGGCCCTGTAAGCGGGGCTGCATGGGTTCTGGGCGGTGGTGCTGGGAAGTAGGTGAGTGACTGAGGAGGGGCCTGGAAGTACATCCCAGGGAAATGGGACTCTGACTGCTGAGTATGGGTCAGGGAATGTTGGGGAGGAGAGTAATACTGCTGGTGGTAGGATGGAGGAGGAGGAGCCTGTGATGAGGAGGAGGTCGAGTTTAGTGAGATTCCAGCCAACCAGTTTCCTAACGCTGGTACTTGTTCGTAGTAGTTGTATTGCGGATGAGGCGAGTAATAGGAGGCGGGGGGATGCTGGGGATGAGGTATAGGAGGAGAGACGTAGAACTGTCCTTCCTCTTGTGCACCATATCTCAAAGGAGAGAGCGTCTGGAAATAAAATTTTATTTGATCAAAATTGCTCTCTGTTGCAAGCAATAATAATAAAAAAATAAAGTGCTGTAATTTCTTACCATTGGATCAATTAGCACCGCTCCTGGTGGCACACTTTTAATATCTGAAACTGCCCACAGGACTAATTCCTGCTGACTAGAAGCAGGGGATCTATTAGGAGTGACAGCGTGGAGGACTGGTTGAGGGTGAGGATGGAGAGGTGGTGGCGGTGGTGGTTCCTGTGCTGCCTGGGAAGATTCTTCTCCGGGAAGTGAGTATGAGTAAGGCCCAGCAGGTGAAGGCGTCCGCAATTCCATTGAAGGGAACGAAGTTGACTTGTAACCTGAGCTCGCCGGCGAGAGGCTTGTTTCCAAACCTAGTCAAGAAATTTTCTGAATAAAAATAGAAAACTTAACAGAATACGAGAAGATCTAACTTACTAAGTGTATTGGGTGTTTTGTGAGTTGTATGCCTGGCATATCCTCCGAATGAAAATGCTTTTGCGACATGAGGAGGAGCTCGGCCTTCAGATGTTGCTTCGAAAGATGCTACTTTGAGTATTCTTTGTTGCGGGTTAGCCCAAGCGGAAGGAGCCTGAAACCCAACAAAATTATTAATTAACTGAACAAACGACGTCAACTAATATGAAAACAGGATGCCAAGCAAAAATTACCTGACTCCGTATGTTATTCGTTTTTCGTTGTTTCTGTTTTGCAGACTCTGTGTGTTCCTGACTGAGATTGGTGGTAATGAGATCTCTGAATTTTACGCGATTTGCTTCTGGAAGGGGTTCTTTCTCTCCACGTGAAATAAGGATCCCTGATCCAGAATTGTCAATATTGTGTTCAAGTCCAAAGTAAGCAGCCACCCTGGATAATTAATAAAACCTCAAACATATTATAATCCCTAAACTGATAGTGTACCATGATTTCTTACCGATGAATTAGCAAACGCTGATAGGAAGAATATGGACCTGGGAGCGGCAGCGACTTGCTGAAAATCATTCCGAGTCTCCCTTCAGCTCAATATTACGCTTTTGAAGAACCCAAGTAAAATTACCTTTGTGTATTGATGAACTGGAGGAGTTCAGACTCCGTACGGAGAATAAGATTCCTATCCTTGATGTTTTTATTGAGCGTGTCTCTAATGAAAGGTAGGAGGTTCTCTGACTCAGCTGATTCCTCCTTCCCCGTCGTATTCAGAGACGAACTCGAGGCACCATCATCATCCCCGACCACAGCCAATGACCTTCTGAGTGTATGACCCTTGGTTGATTGCTAGGAGGGCATTAGAAGGATATTTTATTAGTTTGACCTAGTTAAGGACCCACACCCAGTTGGAAAGCAAGGAAGAATTTCCAGTGTTTTGGAGCTGATTAGTTTGTGTACCTTTGGCGTCTGCGTGGACCCATTCCTCTCCATTGGCCTAAATTAGTGTCTGAAGAGTAGCAGGAGCGTTGTTAATTAATTGCTGGATGAATACTAGAAGTTTCCTTAGATCAGACTTCTGAGAAAGAAGGAGGACTAAGAAAGTGCAACATCCTTCTCTTCTTTATTAATTCCGAATTTCCCCGAATCAGATGAGAAGAACTTTCACGAGATCTTGTTTATGAAAGATTAGGGGAAAGCAGCCGAGGAAGAGCTCAGCCAGAGAAAAAACCAAGAAAAACCCGATGAAAAACCCCAAAATGAGGATTGAGGAACATGGAAACTGAGCAGCACGGAGCGCAGAAGAAAGCAAAACGGATTCTTTTCCTATTGAAAAGTTGCCGAATTTTTATGAAAAAATAATGACTTGATTCCTAAAAATATCAATACGGAGGTTCCAGAATTGGTTGTTGAAGATCGGCGTTGAGAATTCGAGTTGACTCCGGATGGCAGAACTGGACTGCATGGGAGGATGTTTACGTGATAAGTGGAAGATGCTTAAATAGGCATAGTATAGTTTCTCAGCTGTTTTTTTTTCTTTTTTGATAATTTTGTTCGATATGCACTTTTATTTATACGTGGTATTTATACTTGATACCGGTAACTTAAATTGAGGATGAGAGAGTCCACAGAAGAGAAGGCGGAGGGCGTAATGACTGAGCAGGACGAGCTAATAGCAGTACTAAATCTAGATGCTGCCTATAATTTCAAAGGACGTTGAGGATGATGTAGAGGAGGAAGAATCGAAATGGTTCGGATCAAAATGAAAGTCTTCGTCTGCTAAATCTCGAGTATGATCTGGCATACGGCTCACAAATGGAGTAAGTGACTCTGGCTCTGGGCTACTACGTGCTGGAGAAGGAAGCCAAAGGTCAGGAGAAGACTCGTCTGGAACCAGCTCTAAGGCAAACCAAATAGTATCGCAATGACATTTTAAGGAGCTATAAAGTACTTCTACTTGTTTTTACCATCGAGGACTGGTGAAATTTCAGGCGTGACTGACGCTGGATTTAGCAATGGATCAGGGAAGATGGAAAGAATTGGTCCAATAAAGAAGGCTATGTTTCCAACGAGTAAGATAAGTGTCCGGAGATAAATCATCGTCCCTAGCTTACCAATGACATAGAAAATCATTGCACAGACAAAGGAAAACTAGAAAAGAGACGGAAAATGAACAGACTTTCGGAATTAGAATCACGGTACTGCCATTGCGCTTATCGTTAGTCCTGCTTACCATGAAGTGATTCCGCTGCCTAAGATTGAAGAGGGAGCTGATGGCTCGGGAAGACAGTAGAATGAGCCTATGTTTCATATCGTATGATTCGATAGTCGTCCATGATTCGTTGTCTGGAGGATCTACGAGGACTTCCGGTCGAATCTTGTCCCTCCAGAGACTCAGAATCTCCTTGGCCAGGAGTAAAAGTGAGACGATGAAAATTGGACGCTCGCCAAATAAGAACCTAGCAGATATAGCAACAATACGAAATAAATGAAGGCGGATGGGATGCTGATCACACTAACATTGACCAGTATTTAACTGCTTACCAGAATACCAAGTTAAGTGAAATTAGAGCTATAGCTGAGTTGACTGGCTTTTGCCATGATAAAATGTTTGCCAGTTTCCCGTCCATAACCAACCTGTCAACCGAGACGCAAAAAAAACCAGGAGGTAATTGATCAGCCCAAAAACATTTGGCGTCCTAAGTTTGTCCTTTTGAACTGGTTTACGAGATCATATAATTAATGACTGCCCTGACTCAGAAATCAAGGTTTACGGACTTTTAGAATGTACCGAACTATTTATGCTTCCTGATCGGTAATTAACTGAGTTCTGATAAGAAATTATCAGAATTATTAACTTTTCAGTTGAAAATATTTGTTTCTTATTTAATTTTCGTGATTCTTTGATTTTCAAAAGTGGGCTTGGATTCTCAATCTCAGCCTCCCCTTTCCAACATGTTTTATGTGTATGGGTTCGGTCCTATTCCATATTCCGAATTTTATTTATGCTTTCTTTCGTAGTGAATTGAAATACCTTGAAAAAAGTAGTTATCACAGAAAAATTATTCAAACAATGAATTAGCAGCCCTTTAGCTATACAGTTCTAGCGATCTTTTTGGCCACCAAAACATGCGTCCCCACTAGAGCTAGTTAAGCCCTACCTAGAACGTAATCTCGTGTGTAATACTACTATTTTACACACATGCCCTCCAATGGGGTAACATTTTACACACATGCCTTCCGATTGTGTAAAATTTTACACCATGAGTTGAACAGTTCACACAATACAGAACACTCGCGGGTAAAATTTTACACAAAAATGGTGTAAAATATTACACCCGAACCTTTCCAGTTGAGTCAAACAAATCCCTATAAATAGGGAACCCCCCGATTGAATGAAATGTATACTCATTTTTTGTGTTCAATGCAAGTTGGCTCCCCATCTCCTTATGACTAAAGACATGCCAACTTAGGGAGCTAACTTGCATTGAACACAAAAGTAGTCTGCTTCTAGAAGCGGTAGGGTGTGGTCGACCATAGCAGTGCACCCAGTGTCCCTATAAATAGAGCCGATTTTGGGACTTTACCTTCCGTCTGATTCTAGAAGCGTTAGAGTGCGGTCAACCATCCCAGTGTCCCTATAAATACCGTAGCGAATATAGCGCGCGCGTTATATACAAGGTTTTTCGGTTTAAAAAAAAATAGAAAATCGACTGCGCGATATACACGAGTTGCGCGCTATGCAACAAAAAATTTGCGCGGTAAAAATTGATTAAACGTAGCTCCAAAATTTTATTTTACAAAACGCGAAATCATATACAGAACTCTCTAGTATTGAGTACTCGTTAATTTTAAATCGATCATGCTCTCATCTTCAAAGCCGTCTAATTCATCACCAGTTACTTAACATACATTTAACTTCAATTACTTTCTTATCTTAATTTTAAACTATGCAGGGTACGATTTCCGTTGAAATTCCTTGATGGCTAAAGCAGCGCTAGATAAACCGGAGATTTGACTCATGTTTTTTGGGTTTGTTTACCGTGCGTGCGCGTTATAGTTGGGGTGCGCGTTACACAGGATCTAGATTCTGGATCTAGCAGCCGCGCGTTATACACCGGGTGCGCTTTATACATGAGTGCGCACTAAAATACGATCCGTTTTTTTGGACTTTACCTTCAGTCTGCTTCTAGAAGCGGTAGGGTGTCGAGCAAAAAGGAATGGGGATGGTTTGGAATTTCTACCCCTTGAAAAACCTGAGAGGAGAGCCCAGCCACCAGGATGTGAAGGGCGTCATTAAAAATCAGCCCATACTTCTGGAATGATCTGTACATGCCTGTATTCCGTAGTATAAGTGAACACCCAGGTTACCTTACTAAGCTGAGTGAGCATCAGCGTCATAAGAACGGAAAAATTTTCCATTTTGTCTATCTAAAGAATTCATCTTCATTTTTTTTGGACGGAGTTTTTGTTAACTTTAATTTTTGGCGTAGGTTTGTGGTTCATGTTTTACATAGTAATGCATAAATATTAAGGATGGCTGGGTCCTAAAAAGTCGATCCTTCAATAAAGTTAGATTGTGAAGGCTTTCTAATTCCTTCAAATTCAGCTAAATCATGCTAATTATAAACCCAGTTTGCCAACAGTTTTTAAATGATACCCCGCATGTCCCGGACCTGAAGGCGACCTTTAAGGATGACCAGAGTTGACCTCTTCGCACATCCCTTTTAGCAAGTAATATAGTAAACACTGCATCGATTATTTTTTATAAGTAGCGCTTTGGATGAAATTCCAGGCTACGTGCAGCTTCTCAGTGTTGCGGAGGAGTCTAATTTGCTGTAGATTCTGCAAAACTGAATTACCGCAGATGTTAGCATTAACTAATTTTTTGCTATAGCTCCTGGGCAGTTTGCAAGCTCTGACCCCTTGCAATCTGGTTGCTTTTTAATTAAAAAGAAAATGGCTGTACAGTAAAGTAGTTAGTATGCATTATAGTGGCTTACAGGAACCACAAATAAAAATCAATTTTCAATTACTGATTTTAAATTATTTTGACATATTAGTCAATTATTATATTATTCAATTAAAAACCGCTGTTTCTTTGAGTTAGAACAATTGGTGATATGATAAAGCTTTCCAATCAGGATTTCAGGAGCAGAAGTGAGGTAGGGGAGAAAGCTTGCTTTCACTACGGTGTCTCCAAACCCGAATCCGTATTGGCGTTGGTTGAAGTCCAAAGTTTCTGATCTCTGGTGCAGTTTATTAGCTAAGCTGGCTGACCGGCTGCTAACTACAGTATGTATCCTTGAGATTTACTTAATATTCAGAAATCCAGCTGTTTAAGACGCAACAGAAAACTTTATTTTAATCACATCGTGACTATATGTATTTAACAAACTGTATAAAAAATAATCCTACGTGCTGTGCTGCTTAAGAAGTGTTAAGGGTTAATCTTGGATTAGCCGAGCTTCAACTAGCACATCTCCTTCCCTCCTCATGATGAACAGGGTGGTAAATTAACAGGAAAGAAAAAATTTAGTTCTAAAAGTATGGCGATGGGAAGGAAAATAGCATACATTAACAAACAGAATAATCCCACTCTCCAATCCAGGTTAAATCCGTTCAGAGCAATTGCTAGGTAGAAGAAGACCAAGGAACTAATAAGAAGGGCCACCGAGTACTCCAGTCCACCTGAATGAATTTCCACGTAAGGCGTCTCCGTTCCACTCAGTAAAAGGGACTCAATCAACCAAGGGATTCCGAGACAAAACAATAGGTCGAAAGTGTTCGACCCAATTGAATTACTTAGACCCATAGAACCAAATCCTAAAAAATAAAACATTCGAATTCCGCTGAATTATGGATCCTATGAAATATTTGCTAACCTTGTCTTGCAACTATGACCGATGAAATGACTTCAGGAATTGAAGTCCCAGCCGCAAGAAACGTAAGCCCTGTTACGCTTTCAGGGATAGACAGCGTCTCACCAACAACAGACAACATCCAGGTCACAATATATGTCAGTCCAGCAATCCAAATAACACAATGGAGAAGACTCAAAAAATACCAGCGATGCCATCGAGGGAGGCGACTGTCTGGAATCGTCAGTTTGAAGATGATGCGAATTGGGAAGCCTATGAACCACGCAGTCCAAGGCCCAAACCCACTTCCACTAGCAGGAAATCCCCAGAATCCCCCCTCCTCTGTGGAAATGGAGTATTATTAATGGAATTCAGAAATGTTTAGACGCTTACAAATTCTACTTACTGTTTTGTTCCTCAGTTCTCGATTCGGCTCGGGTCAGAAGCTTCTGGAGTCGTTGCTCTTCTTCCTCTTCTGTGGACGTGACCTCTGTAGAAGTTTCACGAGAAGATTCAACTGAAGATGGTGGGGTTAGCACTGGCTTTATGGATGCATAATCATCTACGCTTGCAATGAGCAGAGGTGATTTTTCATTTTTCTCAGCCCAAAATCCTTCCCATTGGGCTGCACTTTCTCTCTTGGCATCAGTTTTCTCGCTACTGGAATTTATTTTCAAAATTTTCTCTGCCCATCCTTTGAACAGATTATTGTTGCACATCACTGGATACCCAAATAAATTGATTAGCTAGATGTCGGCTTCCGAAGTGAAGGGTAGGGGGTTCGAGGTTAACTTACCAAGAATGTAGACCAAGTAGAAGAGGAGCAGCGTCAGTGCCTCATACCAGTAGATTCTACGATTGGCAAGGACCAATAGCAGCAGTCCTACTGAGCACATGTAAAAGAAGCAGTCCCGACTCAAGGACCACCAGTCCACCGGTAAGCCCTAAGTAAAGCCAAATCAGAAAATATTCGTTTCGGATTTTAGAACGACTTACAGGCCGTTTTCCTTTTTTGAATGCAAACCCAGCCCCAATTCCACAACAGCTTCCTACTGCCAGAATATTGAAAACTGCAGAGCCAACGATTGTACCTACCCCCATGTCGCCTGAAAAAATGGGAAGCCGGATGGGAAAATGAGGTAAGTGTTAAATTCCTGTCGCATCCTTAAATCAAGCGCTCCTTACCTTTTGTCACGAAAGTCCCGATAACATTTGTAAATAACTCTGGCGCAGAAGTGGAAATAGCCATAAATGTAGCTCCCGACAAATCCGTAGAAATTCCATAATCTGAATTTAAAATTATTTAAAACCCATTCTGTCTACTATTATTTGTAAGTGTATGACTGGGGGATGAGGACCCGGCTACCTCTCGTAATTGCTTCAATTGATGGCACAAAGTAATCATCACAGACGATGAAGAGAGCATAGAAGACATAGAATGCAGCAAGGAAATGGAGGACCAAGGCTCCTTGGAGACGCTCCTCCTTCGTGAAGATATCTGGCGGGAAGTCTTGCAGGGATGAAGGTGTGCAATTCGGCCCTCCTTCAACCAATAAGAAATCACCGAGTCCCCCAAGGGAAGGACCCTCTTCATCTGCTTTTGCTTCTTCTGGAACTGAGCCAATGGAGAACGGGAAGACGAGAGGCGGAGCAAGAAGCAGGAGGAGGAGAGTAGGCAGAAGAAATCCACCAACGGAATCACCACATTTGACTATCCTCACTGAATAACCACTCGTCCGATATTTACCCATAAATTAACAACACTCAAGCCGATACACTCCAAATAGCACAATTGATTTGAAATGAAAAAACTGAAAGTGATTCTTGGAACGCTACACTCCAGGCACTGGAGAGAACTCAGTCCTGTCACAGCTTTAAATGAAGAGAATTTTTAATCTCTCCCAACGAAAGCACGCGATCAAATGGAATCCACTTACTATCGTCCTTATCAGTATCCCAGTGACCTCTTCCCCGCCCCCCCCCCTCCCCTCTCTTCCTCTCGACTAACTCAAAAACAGAGATCGGATTTAATTCGCAGCAGCGAAACAGCTGCTCTGCAGTTGGAAATTTCCAGTCAACGGGGATTATATATTAACATCTTTTTATTTTTTAAAATTTTCCGATTCTTAGGCAGGCCTTCTTACTGCCCTCCTGATTGCAGTAAGCAGCTCTTTTTAACGGAATCTATAGTCTCAGTACTTTCTTCCAGAGTTTCAAAGCAGAAAGCTTTTCCTTTAAGACCAGAATATACGCTTTCCCCTCCACCCGGTAGCTCCTCACCATCAACATCATCGTAATCAGCTTGTCTCCTGAAAAGACAATTAAATATTTAGTCCTATTATCCAGAGATTATGGAGTTATTTTTGAATTACTTTTTCCTCCTTGCTTGATTTTCTCCTCTGAGGGGTCTCCTTAGCCTGGAGAGAAATGGACTCCCAAGGTAGGCACCTTGGACACAAGCATCCAAATTCCTCATTGTTTCCCTCATATCCGTCTAAAATGAAGCATGAATCAAAATTTATTGATTTAATTGATCAGATTCCCATACTTGGAGCAAGTGATTCCAGGCATCACTGAAAGCAAGCTTGAATGGGCGCTCCCATCTATAGATTAATTCTTTTGTAAATAATGACTCCATTGCCACTTCATACTGATGATGTTTATTAACATTCTCGCTAAACTTTCCGTAGCAAAGTCCGTGAACAAAATCGCCAACTGACCTACACAAAGAGAAAAATTTCTGATAAATTCGAGCTTTAATATTGTATTTTATGTATGTACTACCATGAAGCGTCTACGGGAGGATCATATTTTCCCCATTTAAATGAGTCTTCGGTTCGTTTGTACGGAGTTTTCAAGTCGATCTGATTACTTGAAATGCTGAAACCAAGAAAATTCATAATTAAGACTCCATTCTCTCACAGCCTCAGCTCATGCTCACTTATGGACAATTGACTTCGTCTGACACTTTTGTCCACCTAGCTCGAACGGAGTGGGACTTGTATGCACGCATTTCTCGAGCGCTTTCTTAATTTCATTGTAGTCTTCATCGGGAAGGTCTTTAACTGGACCCAAGTCACCCTCTCGGAGAAGAAAGAAAAATGACTTCTCCAATTGCATTCCAAAATTTTCAGAGACATACTAAACATCGAGTAGAAATTAAATGAAATGAAACATTTTTTATGGTCAACTCAGATCTAACCTCGTTGGGGCAATGCTTCCGGAGGATTGCAAAGCTCATACGCATGACATTGGCCACTCGAGTGTTGGGTCCATTCTCACCTTCATCCACCAGCAACCTTGGGAAAAACAAGGGGGCAGGTGAGTTTATCAAAAAATAAAAACAAAAACTAGGGCAGGATGATTAGATACCCTGCTAAATAGAGGAATAGCCTCTCTGTTTGATCTCTGACATGTGGGTCATCATTGATAACGCCACCAACTTCATTGTCTGTCTCTTCGGATGCGGAGAATGGTATTTCGCCTCCAATTTCTGGGACTGGGGCGTTGGCGGAGGTGACTTCAACTGCTTCCCCACCACAAGTTTTGCTGCACGAATCAGCGTCACCTGCGTAGGTTCGGATTTCAGTCTCGTTCTCAAATTAAATAATTTATTTACCATCCGGTGGCTCGTTCCCATCGTCATCCGTTTTCACATACTGGAACTGAACCAGAAATTGCCATTAGTATCGATTATATTTTTTGAGGGGGGGGGGGCTACCTTTGGGAGTGGTCCAGGGTTGCTAGGGTCAGGCGTGTAGGTATCTCCAGTGCAAACATCCGTTGTATAACTGACTTCCTTCGGGTAAGCGCATGCCAGGTCCTGAGGCTCTTTAAACAAGAATCCTCCCTCACAAGAAGACGCTCTAACTTTATGTAATTTCCCTTCATAGCAGAATTCAACGTATGCCAGGGAAGGTGAAATAAGAAGGAAGAGTAATGGAATCATCTTGGGATTCCTTGGCTAAGTGAATGGTAGGGAATTAGAAAAATAGAATTTTTTTATTAACTATTTTATTCCTCCTTTCACTAGAATTAAACAATAGGAAGAATGAGAGGAGGTCAAATGGCAGGGAGCAGAAATAACTTTCTCCTCTCATTGAGCACACAAATTAAATATTAAACAAAAGAAGAATAGGGAACTAAAAGAATACATTCTCGAGCAGTACATTTCGTCTACGGTACTTACAACAAATAAATCTAAGTTATCTAAGGAAGAGAAGGGGGGTAGCGTCAAGGCAGCGTTGGATTTCTCTTTCCCCGGAGTGGGTGGTCTCTCTCGTAGGCTTCGTTCGAGTACACTCTGTGGCGCTGCTGTTGACGCTGAGGAGAATAGGACTGTGGTGAGCGTCCTTTCTTTTTCGAGAGACTGGAGTCTGCTGAGTCTTCTTCGGCTGAGGTTCCCAGGCCAAGGTCTCTCTCGAGGGAAGCTCGCTTGGAGCCTGGGTTAATTGTAGCCCTTGGAATTGGTAAAAAGTCACGGTTTATAAACTGCCCTTCTACAAAGGCAAAGTTCTGACGGGCGTCTGGAGAAATCCCTGAGGAAAAACAGAATAAATTATTAGTACTATGCTTTTAGTTTAATATTAAAGTTAATTGACTCACGTTTCGGGTCGAGGGCCTGTGGTGACAGAACGAATGCATATGGGACAACTTTGTCCTTTGATTTTCCCATCCACTCCGCTTCCTTTTCTTCAGATGAGGAAGAGGGTCCAAAGAGTGATAGGAGAACTGGGAGGAGGACAAGACCATGGAGAGCAGCGATGAGGATGACGAGGAAGACAACTTTGAAAAAAGTGATGAAAATGTAGGATGGAGCCACAAGAAGGGCAAGTACTCCGAGTATTGTTGAAAGGGCACCCTGTACAATCGGGAGCCCAAGAGCGTATAGGCATGATTTGACCCGCTCCTCAGGGCTCTGCTCCTTAGCTGACATGTAAGCGTAGGAGATGTGGGCTGAGAAATCCACAGAGAATCCGATACACATAATGAGATTAATCATGGAAATAGCATCCAAATTCACTCCCCATAAGCTCATAAACCCAACCACGCCCACTTCAATAGACACAATGGAGAATGCCACCCAGAGAGAGCACAGGAGGTTTGGAATAAAAACTAAGGAGACCAGCATCATAATTGCAGCAGCAATTAAAACACATTGGATCGAGGTATGGCGAATCAGGAGAAACTGGTCAAAGAAAATGAAGAAAGGGTGGTAGACAGTCTAAAAAAATACAAAAAGAAATAAATTTCCTGGATTTAAGATAGAATTAAAAAATGGATTCATACCACGTTGAGTCCAGGCTGATTGGCAGCTATACTTCGCAATTCAGAGGCCATGTCTCTCTCCTCATTTGAATTGGAAATGTTGACCGTCTGAACTATGAATCGAGAGGAAATGATTTTTGTTCTTTCTGGATTTAGCTTGACGTCATCGTAGAATGGGGACGAGGGGTCCAGGTAAGCATCGAACAGCGTCTCCACAAATTCTGATTCGGTCGTAATGTTGTAATCGAACAAGCCTTGGGATCTGTCGACGTAGCCAAGGAATGCACGCAACCAGGATTCCTAAGTTACAGCAAATAAAAAAGAAATTAAGGAAATAATAAAACAGCTAGTTAAAAATGAATTTTACCGTGTAAAGAGATCCCAGATTTCCTCCAGTTTTCCCACGTACGAACTGACTTTCTTCCAATTCACGCAATAATTTCTCTATCTTTCCCTGGGTTTCCAATGAGGAGTAGTCCATTTCACCATCAACAACCACCTATGTCAACATATGAATTAGTCAGAGTCAGTGTTTTCCTAGATCCGAATTTCCTACCTGTATACGGTAAGGGTATTCCCTGAAGTACATGTCTTCTCTATCGAAGAATGTGACCGCGTATGAGTCATACAGAACCATTCGACGTCTTTCGAGTCCTTCCTGAATTTTAGTTGTTCCCCAGGCAGCTACTCCAAGGTATCCAAGGAAGAGAAGAAGAACGATGGCCTTCACGAATGAGTAATTGAGTAAGGTACCCCAGTAGTCACGGAAGAAGACCATGAGTCCATGATCTGGATTATCTTTCGGATTGAATGGATCCGCCTTGTCGATCCCACCAGTGCAGAACAGTCGATAGAAGAAGGGTTTACCAGCTTAGAAATAAAGAATAAAAATTAGCCATTGTCAAACATGAGGCTTAGAACGTGGGAGCATACCTATTTGTGACTTTGGGGTTGCAGTGTAGCAGAAGAGGGCGGAATGCTTATTCTCAGCTTCATGGTAACCAGCAAGTGCAATTGCCCCACCAAAGAAGAAAATATGCCAGAGATACGTGGCCACCACGGCTGCTCCTGAGTAAATTGAAAATATTTGGACGCAGGGGAAGGGTGTTAGGACGCCAACCCAGAAGCTCAGCATATCCGTAATTGAAGTGATTGTAATAGAGACAGCAGCTTCCGAGTAGCACTCTGCCATTCTTTTTGGAACAGGGTCATGAGGGGATGTACGACGCCATGATGCCAGCATCACAAAAGTGTCATCAATCCCAATCCCTAGAAATCAAATGATTTTGTTAGTAATGAGTTTTTTAAACTCGAGAAGCTGGGAAACCCACCCCGATGAGAAAGTCATTGAATCTCTAACTCTCGACAAAAAAAAAGAATAATCAAGATGCTGGATAGCCTGTACCCTGTAGCGGTACCCGTCCAACAGAAGTGTCATTGAAATTAAATTCTCCTTAAATAAAGGAAGATGATTGTTTTAAGGGAATCCCTAACAAATTGCTGAGTTTCGTTTCTATTGTTGTGAAAGAATTGCGTCAGACCGTTGGCTCATTGTTCAACAATAAGGAATTGAGAAAAGGGATTGAATTTGATCTTCTGACTCAGACTCTCTGACAACATTCTCAACTCAAGGACCATTTGTCTTTATATTATTAGTTTTAGAGCAGGTTAATTAATTCTGGAGATTAAAATAAAATAAGGAAGCTCTTTTTTTTTTTATAAAAGGTGTTGAAGATGGGGATGAGTCTTTAGTTCTCTCTGAAGGTCCTCTCGCCTTTTCATGAAGAGATCTCATCCCCATTCATGAGCAAGAGGAAGGAAGAAGCTGATCCTGCAGATAATTGATCTCTGTAAATGTAGCAAATGAAATTGAAATGTAGTTTCTTGCTAAACGAGTTATTTCCTTTGGCCCAGTGCGCCTAACCCAGTTGAGAGATCGAGTCGAGGGAAAGTGGTCGGTGAACGACACCCTCTTACACTACTGATCTTTCCAAATATTCAACCACACACGTCTCCTTACTACTTATTAAGGATGAGGAGAGAACGAGCAACAGGTGAGGGTCTCATTGCTCAAGGCCTTGCAAAATAAAAACACATTTCCTCACTACTCAAGACCTCAATGCGGTAAATGAATGCTAAAATTAGAATTGAAGTGTCCGAATTCCAATGAATGACCCAGAGACAGTGCCCTCCTTATTACCTTCCGCCATACTCACTACTATATAGCACCACCACCAGTACTCAATAATAAATAATGAAATAGGTCTTACCAAGCATCAGAAATGGGGCAGCCATATTAATTCCAATAAATTGCACTCCACAGTAGCAGACAAGACCAAATGCTGCCAATGACCCAAGGACAGCAGAGACAACGCCCATAATACCCAGCCAAGGCTTGGATTTGACCCAGTCACTCATCATGCACGTTCCCACCGTGAAAAATATCATGAGAACCACAGTCACAGAGAAATATGGGAACACAGAATAAGTGTTTCTCTCCAGTTCTGTTGCAAGCGTCCGCACTGTAAAACGAGCTACTGAAATTTCCTTCCAAGTTCCTTCCAGTGATTCCAGACGATTTAAAATAGCCGTTTCCCAAGCCTCACCCCTAAAAATTTTAGAATTTTTTTTTGTTAAATAAATTTTAAAGCTTGATAAAAATTCAGCGTCTAACCTGATATCTTGCTTTGGTGTATTGACGGCAAGGAAGTAGTTGAGCTGGAGGGCAGGAACACTGACGACGGTGGAGACATTGGACACTACCGTCCCACCAAAGAAAAATGGAAATGCATATGTCTTGAAGGTATCAGGATTGAGCATAACAGGGAAAGTGAGTGAAATATTTCCGGCCTCAATTTTATCCATCATTCCATCCAGCCCAAGTTCAAGTACATCATTCTCAAAGCAGGTATCCTCCCATTTTGCACAAAGAGAATCATAATTGTACTCATCTTCTTCCCATAAAATTTTCGTATCATGAACCACCCGATCCAATTCCATTATTTCCTTCCAGACATGAGTCCTTAGAATGGACCCTCCATCTGCAGCAACTATGAAAAGTCTGAAAGGAAGAATAATAACAAGGAAGTGAAAGTAAATTCTCAGGGATATTTTTAGAAAATTGTTTTTGTTTACCTGGCAAATCTTCCTGGACGAACAAATCTTGAAGGGTTGAATCTTGAGGTGTAATTCATGGGAAATTGTTTTTCAATGAGTTCTCTTTCATATTTCCCAAGACCATCCACAGGGGAAAATAGATACTCAGGGTCATCAACATAAATAAAGCGCTGGATACCCGTACCGAGAAGAAGACTTAAGAAGAATGGGACTATAATATAATATGAAGGACGCTCTCCAATCTTCCGACCCAGCCATCCAAATAGCCTTGTTAGTAAGTGGTCAATAATTTCCAAGCCGCAGCCACTGGAAGGAATTTTCCCGTCACCCATTTCTGCTGCTGGAAATTTCTCCTGCTCGTCTAATGGCCGCCAGTGGCAACCGATAACCCCACCACTATCCACTCTTCAGCCTGAAACAAAAGAAATGCACATTGACTCTAAGAATACATGACTACTTCTCACAGTGCAATAAATGACTAAAGAAAAAAAAATACAATCTGATGAACCTGGGCGTAGGAAGTAAAATAATAATAAGAGATTACATAAGAAAATCAAGTAGCGAATCCTTATGTATGCAATTCTACTCTATTTAATTTAATCTCTAATCTCTTTACCTTATGACGAAAGGAGACACAGATGACGGCAAAAAGGGTCAGACGATAGCGGAACGAAGGAGGGAGAAAGTATAACTGCCCCTGAGATCGACAAGAACAAGAATGATTAGGTCTAAGAAGGATTTTTTAGTGAGAAATTAATAAAAATGTGAGAAATTTAAGAAGGCCATATTCGGAACTTTATATCCTAAAGGACTAATGAAAATGGACCAAATGGACCATAGAAAAACTATCAGAGCATCAAGGCCCTTACGTAAAAACCAATGAAATCAAGGAAACACTAGTTCAGCTTACCTTTAAAAAAAATCACGGCCTCTTCCACGTCCACCTTCAATCCAATAAAGATCAAAAACGAGTAACAATGGGACCGGGGCACTGAGATCCGCTTGAGAAACTTTTCTTCGTCCGGATAAAAATGATTAATGTCCACGGATTTTCCGATATAGCATCCTCTTACGCAAACTGAGGAATAAAATTATGCACTTCCTTTGCTTCTCTCACCTGAGAAGCAACTGAGGAGGAGATCATTCAAAGAAAAGATCCTGTTACAGGTGAGAACAGAAAACTCACCCCCTTTCAACCCTTTAATCCAAAGGAAAGGATAGTGGTAGTAGTGAAGGGAAATTATTATGCACAAATCCAGTTAAAATATTGAAAAAAAATTTTTGTTTTTTTGAACTTCCTCAATACCAATACGAACTCGGGTGAATTGGGGGTATAGTAGTCACCCCATGCTTCACCCTATGATTCGATCGAAAGAATAAGTCATAGGGCAAATCCCAATGCTTCGCCTCTACTAAATATTAAATGACTAATAGATAATTTAATTTGATTTCTCAAGCGCAGTAGCCATGATTTTAATGCAACTATTACTAACTCATTCCGGTTCTTAACAATTAGCTCTAAAACATGTCCCCATCAGACGCCTTAAGATGAGCAACAATGTTTCATATGCAATTGCGACGCACTTGCGTAAAATTGCAAGGAACTCCATAAATAAAGCCCACAAATTACACATCAATTTAAGATGAATTTGGCCGAGTTCACCAGCTCGCTAAATCAAAAATCTGGATAAAACAAAAATGAATTCTCGCTCTGATAAAGAGTGAACAAGAAACAGGGCTCCTTTGTCCAAGTTTTCAACTCGTCCTATTTTGAAAATACTAAGCTTAAAAAGAAAAATTTCCAGGAAATTCTTCGAATCATAGAATATTCCTCTTAAATTTCAAAGTTTTAAGTTCAGTATTTACAAAATGGGACGACTTGAAAAATACGACAAAGGAACCCTATTTCTAGATCATTCTTTATTTCCCGTAAAATTCTCCGGTAAATCAGACCGGATTGGGATTTAGATTTCCAAGCGGTAATTAATAGTATTATTATTAATTAATTAATATTATTAATCGCCGCTTGGAATTGAAAGTGGCGTCCTGTTTCAGCTGAAGGTTTTTAAAGCGTTCTGTGCTCAATAATTTGGGTTGACAAATTGATGTACTGGCGAACTTCCGAGAGAATAGTCGATGGCACATCTTTTCCATTTATTTACCCTCGTTCCTCTTCCTTCACGGTTCCTTGAGCATAGTATGCACACCTGATGGGATTTTTTTTTACCTTCGAATGCTAATGCTGCTGATTTTAGCATCAATCTCAGCCCGGGCTAATCCCTTCAGTAAGCACAATTCTATTCTTTCTTCACCTAAGTATTCCGCATCTCCTCTGATTCATCGTCTTCATTCTATCTTACCTATCTCTCTCAGTATCCTATTTTAGTATCGAGAGTCAGGTGGTCATTTTTTTGTAACCCGTGGACAAGCCCAACGTCGCCATCATTTTTACTTGGGCTATAAAAATACAAAACCTAGTGAGTGGTTCACTAACTCGTAGCATCCCTCCTTCCCTTCATCAAAAATTTATATCTCGGAGTAAATTAACGGCGTATGTTTTAGCATTAAATTAGCAATAATTATTTCTTCTTTTTTTTTGCTTCTTTTTGCAGCAAATGAATTCTCCTTGGCCCACCTCAAGAAAATGGAAGGACATCCCAAAGTACAATCATCCTTTTATTCCTCTGTGACTTAATTAAGTAATTATTTATACTGAGATCTGCTCAATCAGAAACAGCCCTTGACTGATGCCACTTTTTTCTGCATCCCAACTGTTGATAATCGTAGGTCACCAGTGTTTGGGTAGACTCTCACGCACAGCCCGCCGCAGTCTGCCTCATCGCAGACAGAGATGCAAGTTCCACTGGTATCCACGCTCAGCGGCTTCCCCCTCCAGCGTCGTGGTAAATTTTTACAGACTGATGCATCCGTCACTGAAGTAGACGAGCCTAAGAATTTTAAACCGTGAGGTTAGTGGCTGCTTAATTAATACTGGCAGTGATTTGATCTTACCGTTGAAATAATCTTCGTCGTAGAACGTGGCCTTGGGAGTAAATCCCCCGTACTCCTCCAGCAGCGGGTCCACTTTCGTCCTTGCCGCTGCTGACACAGTAGTAATCAAGCACACGAACAGTATCAACTTCATCTTGGTCACTCCGTTTAATTGTTGCTCCTTGGTGTGTATCCTTGGAGGGACTGTGAGCCAGAGGAGAGGAAGTAGGACAACAATAAAAACAACTTTCACCCTCAATCAAGAAGAAGGACCACAGAAAGGACCTTACTCAAAACACGTTCTCTTCTCAGGGAACCCTTCTACACTCTTTGTCACTCACTCCACAAGGAGAACAATGGATTAATAACCCCGGAGGGATGAAGAAGGGTCAAAGTCCATTTCAACTAAGGATTCATCAAAAACTCCCAAGCTGAACCAATGCAAAGGTCTCAAAGCTGGTCATATATCTGCCGGAGTTATGAGACATCCTCATTAGTCCTCTCAGTGAAAAAAAGAAAGAAGGACGCTTCCCACAAAATTTGTACTTGTATTCCATTGCGAAAATATTTAGAATGGAAATTTTTACCATCCCATTATTTATTTTTGGGTTCCAACTGCAGGGAAAATAAGAATATCTTATACTAATTAAAAGTTAAACTTGATTTCTCAACATCAAGTAAACAAATTAAGAAAAAAACCTGTTTTGAATTCTAGCAGTTCTGTCATTACTGATAACTTTTAGATGCTGTCTCAGGAAATTCACCCGTGGGATTCTACAGGAAATAAACTACGATGTGGGGATCTGCCCTGCAAGATAGCAAAATAATTTCTTCCTGTCCCTTTTTGTGTAAATTATGAATTTATAAGTTAAGGTTTGAAACATGTCTTTGTGATGGATCGTGTAAATAATACCTAGAAACACTAGAAATTAATGTTTAGAAAGCAAAGTCACTTCCTTCTAAAATGTTAAACAGCGGAAGAACAAACCAAATTTTTTAGAAACATGTCATCGTTGAAGTTGATGAAATGGGTTTGACTGTACACTACTCTCAAGAAGTCTATGCCGTTTTTAAACTCCTGCTTTTCGTATTCTTCATGAGGGACCAAGACCAACACAATGGTTGGTTGGGCCCCACGATCAGAATATCGTCGTTTAAGATGTAAAAGATCGTATGAAGAATTTATTAAAAAAGTTAAACTCTTATCTAGAAATCCCTCCAAAAGCAAAATGTCGTAACCAAAATATTCCAAAAAGCAAAAAGTTGCAAGTAGAAATAACAAAGTTTTCAGGAGAAAGGAAAAACAAATTCATAAATCAGGAGAAATGCGTGGAATGCATGCGGATATAGGCATAAGAAAACGGCGTCCTGCTACGTCCTTTTGCCACAAAGTAAGCCAATATGTTCTTGATTTTTTGAAACCTTAAAACCATTTCTGACGAAAAACGGGTTGCCACTTTTTACGTTTGGTTGCCATTTTTTGGTTTTGGAGGGAGTTCTACAGGTTGTCCCAAGAATTAGTTGGCCGAGAAAATGTTTCCTTTTTTTGGAACTCAAAAACACATATTTCTGATTTTTTTTTAGCAAGATGACTTCAGCCATCAGTGCATTAAGTTTGAAGCTAAATTACTTGAAAAACAATTGTTTCAAAATTTCTTCCAAATACCGACTAAGAAAATTCCAAAAAGTAATAAATTTTCTCCGGTAAACTAATTATTGGCACGAGTTGTAGATACTTTCCTTTGCTTTCTGAGTTTCTACATACAACTTTTTGCATCTTCAGCGACACAAACCCGAACAAACTTCTGGATCTGCATGTGTGTCTGGCAGTAGGTCGAGTAATACGTTGTCCGGAGGGATAGTGACAAAATGTCCAAAATCGGTAAAACTTTGTGGCCAATAACAAAAAACTTGTAATGGAGCCGCAAAAAGCCTGTAAACATTTTGTCAACAAGAATCCTGTTAAACGAACAGTACCTTTTTATTTGCCCATATCTAACAAAAAGTTCATGACCCAGAGTAATGAACCTAATGAGTTTTGGTGAGGGCGGCGTCTCTTCTCTTATGAGCATGAGATCAAATTGAGTTCCACTTCCACTGTTATTGCATAAGCATAATTCTATTGTTTGCGGCCGGAGATGCTAACATATTATTTTTAATTTAAGGGTTTCCTCGTTTTACCTCTTCAAATATTTTTCATAGTTTTTCAAAGTTTTTGCTTAACTTTCTCTGATGTATGCTGTGATGTCCTTGGCCCATTTGGGAAGGTCGTTTCCCTTCTTAGTCCTTCCTGCAGAGGCTGAGAACGGGGGGAAAGGGATCCCCTGAGGAAGTGGAGGGGTGGACTGTTCTCCCCCTGATGAGGAGGAGGGGGTAGGACAGGATGAGAACAAGAGGTGGGAATTTGACTGCACAGCCTGAGCCTCACTCAGTCTTCATTGAGGCAAAGGGGATTAATAATCACTTTCATTTCTTCCTCCATTCTTATTACGCAATCAAGAGTATCAATTGTTGACAGAAAGTAAAGAGGAAGTGGGAATTGTTGATACAAGTGGAAGTAGAATTGGACTCCATTGGAGTGAATGTGGATGGGGGGCCTTGGAACGGCCTCCTGAAGAATCGCTGGAACATGCCACCGCCTCCTCTCGCTCAGGTAAACAAAAAACTCTCAAGCACTGCACAGTCTGCTGCAATAACTGCAAAATGCAAACTGCATGCAAGTCACACTCACACTAATTCCCTACTTTACTATAAGTTACCGTTTATGGAAAACCGGTTTCCTTACATAACATCTTCAGTCTACTCTGAAAAGCCTTAAGTTGCCGGAACTTATTGCTAGCAATTTTTTGCTTCAAAGAAAATGAGAGTTGGACGTTTTTTTTTTCCAAGTTTCCATTTTTAGTAAAATATGCATAACCTGCTTTGTTCTATTTCTACCGAAATCACTTGCGGTTTTTCCAGTCAAAAATAAATTGTATTTATATCTGCATGATTGGTTTCATGTAATTTGTATTGAGGTTGCTCAGGTGTTCTTGTCTGATTTTGTGTTGGTGTTTGGTGGTGGTTAGTTTATTATTACGTAATAACTGGCAAGGGAGGAAAGAGTCTCAACAATGAGAGTCAACTCAACAATCAGACAATCATCTCTCGTCTCACACCCACTTGAACAAATCCATGCTACCCACCCCCCGTTCGACAGAAACAAAGAATTTAGCCAGAAGTCTGGCGTCATTCATCCAAATCCAGGAATAACTTGATTCGGAGTCACATGGGGCACTGAACTGAACCAGGATTTCTAAAGAATTGATTAACACTTTTTCCCCACCTAATTCTAATGATTTCGTCAAATAGATCAAATTTTTTTTTTTGTTCTACTACCTCCAACGTCTCATCGAGCTGCATTTCATATTTACGTAATATCCGATACTATTCTTGGCGAGGGCAAGAATTATTTCATTCTATTGAGAATTAGGAGTAGAATCTTATTTCTTTGTTTTTGGTTGAATGCGGATTTCGGCCAATGTCAAACATTGGCTGCATAAAAAAAAGTAAAAGGAATCCCTACTCATCAGAGCACAAAATTCTTACAAATTACATCAGCATCCTCCCACAATTTTTTTATTTATTTTAACACCTTTATTATAACCACCACCGACCACCCTCAATAAGCCCCAATGAAAAAGATTGATTCCAGTAGGTATCTTCCAGTACCCCTCTCACCACTCTCACTCTCCTTCCTTTAAAAGTCTGACTGCGTCCTTTGACCCTGGGCCTTGAATATTTTCCTCAAAAATAAATAAGCAACGACCTTCAGCTCCCCACTTCATCTTAGCCTCTCCGTTAGTCACACTCCTTCAGTTGATAACTTCCTCATCAGAGGAATAGATCTCCCCAGTTCATCACTACCACTACCGGATGAAGCAGTGGAGGAAATTAACTTCCTAAGTTAGAACTGTTCTAATTCCTTACAGTTGATTTGGTGGGAGGATGCGATGGTTCGATGCTTTTCGGAGTGAGGGTGGACCCACGCTCTACAGCTACAGCAACCGGACTCCAGTCACCGGAGACCCACCTACAATCGCACTCTACCTCATTTTTGTAACACTTGCTATTGCCTTTCTCATCATATTCCCTGGGATTAGAAAAGAAGTAAGTACAAAATTCTTTTTCATTTTTATATAAATTCCTAATAATTTTTAATATTATTTTCTAAAATATTCTTTCATTTTATTTTTTTTTTCCAGAGATTCAGTACTTTCACAAGCGTTACTCTAAGTCTCTTCGTAGGATCAGCCATTTTAGGTGAGGAAGATCTTTCTTGGGGAAATAATAAGTTAGAGTTAATTGTTCTTATGACACACGGACTCCTCGTACTTGCGACTTCTCGACGACATAAGAAATTAGAATATTATGAAATGAAGGAGACGCCCATGACACAAATCCCATTCCCAAGGATCTTCCTCCTCCTCCAAAGGGACGCTCTAGAAGAGTGAGCAAGAATAGACTACCTGTACGTAATGACTCTCCCTTTCTCCAAAGCCCCCCTGCCTTCTTCTACTCCTCTTCTTATACGACCTTCTCCAAGGACACCCTCTACCTACAAAGACCTCCAATTCACACTTCCTTCTTCCGCATGAATAAAACAATGGAATGAAATCTTACATCAGAGATATGTATCACTTCTCTGTGTAAACAAAGAAAAATGAATTTAAACTCATTCCTACTTTATTTTTCTTTTTCTTTTTAGTGAGCAAATATGGATCTGGATGGCACGTGGCTGAGACTTCGGTGACCACGGCCTACCGTGCTTTCTCCAGAGAAAGAATTTCAGCGGCTCTCGGCGTTCACATTGGCCTCACTCATTTCAACGTCACACTCCAAGGTAGTTCCCTGAAAATTTTAAATTTTATTTAACCTACTAAAAGCCTCAGAGGAATTAATTAATGACATGGAAGGGGAGAAGGGAGATGAGCTATAAAGAAATGCTTGAATTTTTCTCACCTAACTATTAGAACGATTGACAGCTCAGCAGGTGCAAGTAATTATTAATTCAATATATTCAGTAATTAGTTGTAAGAGTGTGGTTGCATCAAACTTAATT
>JABASM010000251.1:0-27772 GCA_019776545.1 Brachystomella parvula
ATTTAAAAACACCCCTTTTTCGTGTAGCCCTTATCTTATCAATTTTTTTCCCCTAAATTTTCTAAAAATACCCTTTTTAAAATAAATGACTCCCTTCACATTTTGTGACAAACGGATTTACAAAATAGAAAAATTCATTGTCGGATGATTAAAAAATGGTTGAATATTCTACAACGGCAGGACCCTTTGAGAGAGCGGGGCGTCCTCTTTTACGCTTCTCCCCGATTGGTATGTAGTTTGCAGCATCCAGGATTGCGACCCATTTCTGATGGACTGCTTGATGCTGGCAATATACTCATTTCCATGTTGCAGGCTTTGGAAACTTGTAGATGTTGTCTCCCATTCCAGTCCTTTCCCCCTCATCCGCTTCTGTGGTGGCTCATGTTCACTGTCTGAGTCACTGTCACTGGAGTTGTATGGAGTCAAACTTTGATACATGTCAACTTCACGTTTCCAATCTTATTCTGTGAATGAGGGGAGGTTTACAATTTGATTTGAAGGGCATTTTTTAATTTTAACAAGGGTATTTTTAGAAAATTCAGGGGGAAAAAATTGGTAAGATAAGGGCTACACGAAAAAGGGGTGTTTTTAAATAAGGGAAAAAAAGGATTTTTTAAGGGAAGGGGGAAAAGGGGATGGTTTTACTATTTAAAAGGGGGTAGACTAATTACATGCCGTGGCTTAAAAGCGAGCATTTAAAGGCTCGCTTTTAGGCCACGCTTTTAAGCATTTTCACGAAAAACCATAATATATGGGCATCTGAGCTGATTTAAAAAAGCCTTCAATCGCAAAGTCCCTAATGTTTCTTCTTTTTGGCCTGACACGGTAACAAGGTGCTATGAAATTAAGATAAGATATTAGTAGTTAATTCATCAAGCATTGCTGTTCAGTGCTTCATGGATTAACGCCTTGGTTAATAGGAACGACGTGGCGTGGGTAATGGCAAACTGTTTTTTTCATGCGTCGATCTTGTATTGAATTTCTGAAGAACATCCGGACTACTATTAAATCCCAATTTTTCTGCTATGGAAGATCTAGAGCTTTATACATTCAGGAAGCAGAAACTCTTAAAGAATAAATTGCCAATTTTCAGCTTCCTCGTCTACTTGTCCCGAAAAGGGAAAGGAAGCTTAGCATACCGTACAAAGTGAAAGCCTTTGTTTTTTATCCCCTACTTTTTCGGAGTTTAAAATTCTAAACGAGAAGAGGCTAGGCAGCTAAAAATAGTTGCCGGAAAAGCGCTCAGCCTAAGGTATGGTTAGGAGTGTTGAATTGAGGAAATGCATCAGAATTCAGATCATCCTCTGTCTGAAACCACAAATGTGAAGGAATTGGGAAAAAGAAGATGCTTTCTCCAAAGGAGAAACTTCGGTTGATCGATTTACTGCTATAGTAAACTTGGCCTTATGATGGCAAACGCTTTTCATTTCGAGTTGGAATAGTTGTGCGCTGGTGTTAAAAGGCGAAAGGAAAGAAATTAAAGAAAAGCGATTTTATAATTGGGACACTCTTTATAAATCCGGTACATCCTTTTATCTGAGTAAAAGTAGATTTTTTTTATTTTGTTTTTAGAAGAAAAAAAAATTGTTTTTAAGCTCAGGTCAGGAGTATTTTTCATTTCCGAATTCGCATTTATTTGGAATTTGGTAGCGAGTCTGGCTAATCCAGTTTTACTAACGATCTCTTCTCATTAGTACAGCGTGTTCCAATAATTTTTTGACCGAACTATTAACTATTTACCGTGCTATTAACTTTTCGGTATAGAATCAATTTTAAAAACCACGAAATGCACTATTAGTAGAACCTCTCATTTGGAAACTCGCTCTGAATGGTCGAGAAATAAAAGGAAACCATTTCTGTTTTTCGAAAAGTGGTCCAAATTTTTAAAAGCATATATAACGGATTCTTGCGTAAATTTTATTTCAAGTTTTAAGGTAGCGCACCGGCCGGAGAAATTAAAACTAGGTGGAAATTATGAGTTTCCAAATGAGAGGTTTTACTGTATATATCCCTGCGAGAAATCGTTTCAGAGATTTCTACCAGTTGGCCCAAATGCTACAACTGACCCCAACTTTGTGGCGAGTTTATTACAGGACTGAGGTCACACGTAACATAACTCCCAGAATAATGCGCTATTCTAGCGAACAGAACCATGGATTAGAATTCACTGCCTTAACAATATATAATTCGCCAACCGGGTTTACACTGTAAATAATTTTGCTTTCTTCATGTATTTACGCTTTAAAAGTGACTTTGGCGACACAGGGTCAGCTGGCTTCCGTTTCCGTTGTTTCTTTGGGCACGTCCCAACATTACTTTGCTTCTTTGATGATTTTAAAGCCGATTGCTCGCTTTCTTCTGTACAAAAAGCTTCTAAAATAATGATAACAAACTGGGGAAAGCAAAAAGAAAAGAAAAATTCCTCGTTCTCTGTTTCTTTGATGCTACAGGGAGTTGCTGGTCAATGAAAAGATTCTCTGATTGCAGAAATAGCTCTTTAAAAGCGTTTTACGCAAACTTCTCTCGCGTCAAAACTAGCAAGTGGGAACGTGCATCGATTTGCAAAAAAGAACATTAGCAGGGATTAAGGAAGCAGTAAATAAAACAAGTTTTACGTAACTCAAGATAGGATCTCTTTTGTGACTAAGGATCCACTTTCTAAATCTCGAAAGCTTTCACGAATAAAATATGAGGGAGAAAGAGAAGAAAGTAAGGAGTAAGGACAGATCTTGATTTTGTGAGCACATACCAATGAGGAGTGATGAAAGGCCTTCTAATTCTGAGCGGACATGGGATACTCGAATCAAACGGAAGGGAAGAGAGTCCTCAAAATTCGTTACCGGTGGAAGGAGTAGGCCATCAGGAACTTCATTACTTTTTAATTTTATGACGAGAATCCTGAAGAAAATTACGAAGGAAGACTTCAAGAGAAAACGTACATCCATCCAGGAGGAAGTGGGTGGGGATGAATGAGGATCTGAACTTCCTTAGAAGTTCAGAGTTCCCGAAAAGGGAAACCGCTTTAAATCACTTTCATCCTTTTCTTTCTCCGCAAAACCATATTAATGTTTCATTCATGTTCTGTATTTACTTCCCAACATTTTGAATCTTTAAAAAAAAAGGTCGTGATGAAATTAGAAGAAAAAAGATTATAGCATTGTTGACATTCTTTTAAATTATTTTTCTGTCTCATTACTTTGCTAGATTGCTCGGCTTTCGTGGCAAGATTTGAGGTTTACAAATATACGTCAATCAGTAAAAGATGACAACAACAATGGCTGAACGTTGCGTATATTTGTGGATCCTCTTCGAAGCTGACAGGTGAAAGTGGATTAAGGAAAGAGGTACAATTGTGTTTTGACTCTTTTGCGGATTTTGGAAAGTGGAAAGCTTCTTAAACCAGCGTAGGCTTTTTCAAATCCCAGAACGTGAGTTTAGTCAAGGCATATTTTCATGCCCTCAGCTTCTCCGTCAGAGTATCCTAAAATTCCGTACAGCTTCTACTCTTCAGATCTGTTTAACACTTCCTGTGGTACGTTATCCGTTTTTTATTCAAAACTGGGGCAGTATTCGAAGCTGGGGTATTCTTTAATGTCACATATAAACCGCAGGAGTTAGAGGAAAATTAGCAATTTATTTGCTCAGGCTACCCATAATATTAATTGAATGATAGTGAAGCGTAAGAATTGGTCATTTTTCGTCAGCAGTTTCGGAGCCATGGCTCTGGTGGTCATATTTGCCATCATTTTTAGCGTTATGAGCCCCAAAATAGTCATCACTATTTGCATGTAATTAACTGTAGCTCAACTGACTTCCTTCCCCGCTGCATGAAATATCTCCCCCGCATGTACCATGGGCGTTGACATGAAAGATGTTGAAGCCTGGGACACAGTAAATTACAAAAAGATACGACACATAAATAATAAATAATAAGGATAGTGCCCATATTTGCTCATAAGACATTTGTCTATACAACGCCGGCCAATGTACAGCGTGTCCAAAGAAATAGTATACCAAAGAAAGTTTTCCACTTTTTTAAAATTCAAGAATCTCACATTTCTGATTTGTTTTTTTGCAGGACGACTTCAGCAATCAATGCATTTAAAGTTAAAGCCAAATTACTTGGGATGAAACTATTAAGTTTTTTTTAAATATTGATTAATGTGAATTTCAAAAAGGGGCAAAACTTTCTCCGGTATACTATTTATTTGGACACGCTGTAGTACTGGACCCATTGCCAGTGAAAGTGTTAACTTATCGATTTTTCAGCGATTTTTGCTGAACTGAATTCTGTTAGGTTCAAAAATTGCTAAAACTACCAAGGAAAGATTTATTAAATCAGCAAAAATGTACAGTCAACTACCAAAAACCTTGCAATGGAAGGGCAGGCTGGAGTCATTCATCAATATGATTCCACTCCAAGTGTTAAAGCAGTGAAAGCGTTATTTATGCTGAATGAAAGCATTGTCAGCTTCAATTTTGAGAGGAGGAGAAAGCTAAGTAAAACAAGAAAATAAATCGGGTGGAAGAAATCCCTCAAGAAGTCTTTATCATTTGAATTGTTTGAGCTTTAACTTTTATATCCTCCAGTATAGTATTTCGTCCCTTCTTCACCTGTATAAGAGGCAACCACTTATCTTAATGGACTGACTCAACTAGGCCGCCTTGGGTCAGTCATAATCCGATTAGGTTACACCCACAACTCAAGTTAATCAAACTTTCTCCACGCCTTGATCTGGCTACTCTACTTTTTTGCTTTGTTCACTGTTCAGGAAATGAATTCTTATTCTGAGATCCCAGAATAATCAATCGAAGGATGGTTTTCTGTGTAAACAGTTCCCCTTTGTTGCAAATTTTCAATTTCAGACTCAGGCTTATAGTAGCAGCCTTGAATTTACCAATCAAGGTGTAACAGGTTAGCAATGCTGGCGTGAATTAGATAAGCTTCCTGTCGTGGGATTTTTTCTCTCTTTCTCTCGTCCCGGTTTCCGCTCCCTTGTCATCGACTTGAAAGCATTCCACAGTTTCCTTCCGTTTTTAATTTGTAATCAATTACTCAAACCATAAATTTTGCATTGGCTTAGGTAATATGAAAAATGCTCATTTTCTAAAGAAATATGTTCCAATTTGATTGCTTAATTCTTGTGCTAGATAATAAAAATTTACAGCACCCTCTCCACAAATATAAATCTCGCGTGGGACGTGATTTATGAGAATCTTACTTTATATACTCTAGACAAATATTGGTAGCTTCATACATTTTCCTGATTCATCGCTAACTGTCTTTTACCTATTTTTTGGCAAATTTTAGCTAAGGCTACCTTTTACCTCAGCAAGAAATAGAATTTGCGCTTATTCAAGCCACACATCATAAGCTACTAGTAAATCATTTTGGCCTGGTCTAAAATATATAACAATGCATCATTCCCAATCTTTTCAATGCAATGCGATTCGATAAGAGGCAGAAGGATTTATGTTGTATGCTATGCTGTATCAGCGTTACTAATTTAATGCATGATTGGGTTCGGAGAAAGTTTACGAACAAGGAAAAAACATGAGTTTTCAGGTACTATACACAAATTACGTAATGAAAAGGTAATTCCGAGTTAAGTTGCTCGTTGATTACATTGATTATTAGGTAATTTGCGTATGTTGCCTGAAAACTTTCCATGTGTTTTTTTTTTCTCGTCCGTAAAATTTCTCCGAACGGCCCAATATAACACACAAAATTGCACAAAAATAAATTGGGAGTGATGCATTATTAAAATTTTAGACCAAAGGGACTTACTGATGGTAGCTGTGGATGTGGGGATTTTTTTATGCAGAGGTAAAATTTAGCCGAGGTCAAGTTTGCCGAGAATTTGGCCGAAATAAAGGGGAAACGATTTATTTTTTTTTTATTTTTGATCGGGCTATGGGATCAGCACTGGACAATCGGACAGCGAGAATTAGGTTTCCATCTTCTAATCCAAAAGTGTGAATACTATGAGCAACATGTGGGTGAGGGTGATTTTGTGAAAGTGAGAGATTTGGGCTAAAAAGTTTTCCTGCTTTCCCTTTCTCTCTGCTCAACCGTTGTCGGAAACGCTTTCACCAAATCATCCACCCTCGCTATAAGAAGGGAAAAGGCGAGTGAGAGGGAGAAAGCCAAGGAAGTATAAATAGGCTTTCTCCAGTCAGCAGCAAGCAGAAAGACACAATAGGCCTAACTGTCACTAACTGCTGAGTATCCACACTAGCAAACTTCGTAGGAAGTAGATACTTAGTAGCTCCCTGTAGCCTTCATTTTTCTTTTAAGAAACTGAAGTTCACCCTTCCGATTTTAAATCAAAGAAAAAGCAAGAACAAACAGAAGGATTCCTTAAAATCAACAGTCGAATCAATGATGGGATCTTCGCAACTGGTGAGTCCATTTATTTCCTTAAAAAAGCCAAATCTTTATTTGTTTACTCTATGGATTGGGAAGTCCAAACTGAAGGGCAGAAGTGGCCGAAGCTAAAAACGATTTTTTATGCTGAACCATTTTTATTTCCGAACCAATTCCTGGTTAATTCCAGAAGAACTAGGAGTATTGGTAGCATCAATGCGGTGGAAACATATAGACAAAGCAACGGTCAGTGTATCTGGAAAGTTTTTCAAATGAGTAAACTTTAATCCAAGTGTTTAATTCGACTGGAAAGTAACAGTAGCCAATATCTCGTTTCAGCGACTTCATCGCCACCAGGCTAACCTCCAGAAAAGCAACAGTCCAGAATTCAATTTAATAAAAGTTACTCAAAGCAGGGCGGTGAGTCAAAGTATTAAGAAGTATGGGATTGGATGATTTTCCTAATGCTAGAGGGTATTTTCTTCCAGGTCGTTGAGCAGGAGAATTTTCCAATTTCTTCTCAAATAAAGAAAAAGAAAGTAAGATTCTAATCCAAGAATCATCCCCCACCTTTCTCTCCCTTATTTTCTCCACGTTCTCATTATTCCCGCTTAGCACGAGGCTAAAATAAGCATTTAAATTCATAAAAGCACAATGAATTGTTCAAGTCTCATCAATATTGATGAACAGGGCACGGGAGCCTGGATCTCAAGGGGTTCTTAGCTCTCAAGCTTTCCGTTTATTATTATTGCAAAAAGAGTAGATCAGTCGTTCTAATTAATTTAACCCTCTCAATAACATTAATTCATCCACTAATTCCCTAATCCCCAATTCAGAATGGGTTTTGGGGTGGGGAGGCAGAGCGAGTCTTGCCTCCTATTCAATTCCTACTGTCTTTTGCGTGGGAGAACGCTTCTTCAATAAAGGCCCCTCAGTACATCCAGTACTCAGAAATAGAAATAATTTTATTTTGCTGATCATGTTCCTAGTTTATGGTGCCCTGCTTTAACTTTTTTGAGTTTAGAGAGAGTTTGAGTTTGAGTTTGAGTTTTGAGAAATCCAATGGTTTTCGAAAAGTTTGTATGCCAAATTCGAGCTTTCTCCTGGACGAAAAAAAATCAGATCCTATTGCTGAGAAAGCTAGAACATAAAACTAAAACTATTATTTTGGATTAAAATGAAGATGAAATCAATGAGAGAAACCGTAGGAATGTGGTATTCTGGTTTTATTCGAACTTTGGTAATTATGTAGTTAGTTGTTTTATTAGTGAAGACAAAGAAATTCCTTTAGCTTCCAACAGAGGAGTTTAGCATTAACTCTGATAACTCAGCTTCACGTTCTGCAAGTTCAACGTTTCCTGGCTTAAGGGGTTGTTTTAACTTGTTGAATAGTCATCTGCATAATAACTTTCTTTTGTCAGAGACATCTGAGTGAAAGTTTTATGGAAGAGAGAAAGGTGCTGTATCATCTTGAGGTAACCTCGTTCCAAGAACTTCTTACCAAACCCCGAACCGTTACTTTTAATTATAAGGGGGTTAAAAAAGTCATGGGAAACTCAGCAAGTCATTTGGTAAAGCTAGAAGCTTTCTACTTTCTACTACTTTTCTCATGAGAAACTCTGATAAGAGAAAAAGAGAGTGAAAGACCAGGGGCAGTGTTTACACAGGTTCAGGAACTCTATGTGCAAGTTTTCATTTACCGCAATATTGCTACATTTCTTCAAACCACAATCCTCCCACCCGTAAATGAATGGTGATTTTTTCATCAGTTTTAATGAATTCTTCCTGCTTGGACTGGCTTGGACCCTTGTTTACCGTGACGTCAAATTCTTCCTTTATTTCTGGAATTGAAACCTCGAATTTCTCTGTTTAACTCAGTAGCTCTCTTATGACTGCTATGAAACTTGTCCGACTACAGGGGTTTGTCTTCCTGTCATCCATAATAATTTATTTTAAAATCATAACTGGAGCATGCCACCTGCCAGCACAGTAAATATGTGATACGAACCCCTAGAGAAAGATCCTGACTAATCCATACCACCAGTACATGTCCCTACTATTTCAGCTTTCTCTGCATATTTCAAATTCCCATTTTGTGCAGAAATTAACGAAAGTCCGTAGGGACTCGTCAATAGCTTTTTTTTTAAATTGTACAGAATCGACCCGAATGAATCAAAACCAGCGTCCTTGCAATTTGTTATCCGTTGTGAGAAAAAGTTCAACGATAGCCCCGCTGGGCTACATTTTTCTCACATATGATTCCTAATGATATGCCGGATCTCAGTTAATTGTTTTTGCAACTCAAAATTAAAATAGACGAGATTTGGCTGTTATTATAACTGCAGCTCCTCTGTCTTTGAACGTTTTATACAAGTAAATCGCACATGTCACTCCTCAACCTACATTTCTCATGTTACAAATTACAACGTCTCTGTTACAAATTAGGCTCTCGAGAGAATTCCCAGAGAAAGTTTCCACATGCTCCTCGTAGAAAAAGGAATTCATAATTAGTTAAATTAAATTCAAAGACAATGGGAAGAAAACTGTTTCAGATTCCCTTGGATGGAAATGATATGCAAATTCATTTCAACTAATTTCTCACCCCCTTCCCCTTCCTTTGCCTTTTCCTCCGAAAAAATTCTTGAGAGTGTACTCAAAAGCTAAAAGTCGAGTCAAAACTTAAAATTCAGAATCCACGGATGACCTCTTTGATGTTTATTTTCTTTCAGACATGCTTCCTCTGCCTCTGCATCTCCGGCCTATACGCAAAGCCTAGCATCCCATTCGTTGGTGCGGACGCTGAACCAATCAGAGGGACTCCAGGCATCACTAAAAATGAGTCTACACCACTCCATGAATATCACACAGCTCCCAGGAGCCAAAACGCTGTGCCCATTCTAGGTACAAATTTTAAGCTGCAGAACAGCGCATGTGCAAAAATTCTAATGGCTTGCTTTGCAATTCTCAAATCAGAAATGTATTTGCCTGGAGTGAATAGGCGTAAAAGAACTCCGTCTGGTTTCACAGCCCGCGGATTCCATGAGGGAGCGTTCGATCGTGACTTTGGGCATTTTTCCCCCGTGAAGCGGACACAGAAGCGAAGGCCAGAAGCCGGTAAGTTCATATTCTCAGATGAGCCCAGGAAGTGAGTAACAATAAAAATGGTTTCCCAACAGACGCTGCTGGATTCTACGGAGACACTTTCAGCGGAGGGTTTGGTGAATTTGAGACAATGAAGCGTGATGGAACGTACTTGGTAAGAGCCAGTAATGAAAAGGAGGGTCCGATTTGACTTTGACATGAATTTTCACAAATAATTAGAATGAGGATGAGCTTCGTGAGGTGCTGAAGAGGACAGAAATGGGTGCCAACGGGTTCCACGGTGATACTTTCACGCAGGTAAAACAAATGCTTCGGTGACTGCAAGATGACTTTTTTTAAGTCACGGTTTCCAAAGAAGTACTTACCCTTTCTTTTTACAGGGATTTGGTAATTTTGATACAATGAAGAGAATGGTACCAGTTTGGGTTGCACAGAGCCGTGAAGTGAAGCGAAGACCAGAAATGACTAAATCTGGATTCCACGGAGACGTAAGTGTTTACTTCCTTAAAACTGAGCGATGTGCTTCCGTGTATGGCCATCGCCGTCTCAAACCTTAAATGAAGTGCACAGTAAGGATGATTGTGATTCTTTCAGGTCTTCGACAGTGGATTTGGTGAATTTCATCCCATGAGGAAATAGTCAGAATCCAATATCTTTCTTCCTGTAGAATCAAAAAGTAGAAGTACACGTTATTACTATTCTTCTCAAACTAACAGAAAGTCATGTAAACTTACTCCAATGCCGGCCGCTGCTGAGCAGAGGGTGACGCTGATTATTGATGCATGTCGCTCATTACCCTTTAAAGGGAAAATACGGGAAACATCAAAATAACTAATCCCATCCTCCACCCCTTGCTTCGTTACTGATAAAGTAATTTATTTCTTTGTGAAAACATTAATTTATCATTACTCTACTTACTTAGAATCTGTTGATCTGCATAATCTTAGTAAAGAATAATAATCAAATGACGTTACGAGGAAGTTTTAAAAAACCCAAACTTGAATGGAGTTAAAAATGTGTACCTCCTGTCAGGTAGCCAAGGAGGTATCATGAAACATGATCGCACTACTCAGCGTGACTCTAGGATGATTCTCAATAATCCAGCTGAAATTCCGGCTCCATTACTCTGTTTCGCTTCCTTTTGAACCAGCGGGACCTGGTGAGAGGGATGCGTTGGACCCGGGACTTCCAGAACGGGATCGATTAGAAGCTGCCGGACTCGCCGAGCGTGATCTATTGGAGCCTGCAGGACTTCCTGAACGTGACCTTTTTGAATCTGCAGGACTACCAGAGCGTGATCTGTTTGAACCTGCAGGACTTGCAGAACGCGATCTGTTTGAACCAGACCGACTTGCTGAATGTGATCTATTTGAGCCTGCAGGGCTTCCAGAACGTGATCTATTTGAGCCTGCGGGGCTTCCAGAAAGTGATCTATTTGAACCTGCAGGGCTTCCAGAACGCGATCTATTTGAACCTGTCGGACTTCCGGAGCGTGAACGATTCGAACCAGGACTTCCAGAACGTGATCTGTTGGAGCCTGCACGACTCCCTGAGCGTTTCGAACCAGCAGGGCTGCCAGAACGAGAACGATTCGATCCTGCTGGACTTCCTGAGCGTGATCCTGAGCCACTTCTCGAGCGATTTGATCCAGCTGGACTTCTTGAACCAGCAGGACTGGCAGATCGGGACCCGGATCTTCTTCTAGACCCTTCTGAGCTGGATCCGGAAATCTTCCGTGCTCTTTTCTTGGATGGCTTTCTGCTACCTTCCGAGTCTGAGCCGGAACGCCCACGCCTATCGCCTTTGGCATTCCCTTCCCTGAAACCGAGACTACTTTAGTAGTTTACTAATTGTTTCTGATTTCAACCCGAAAGTAGATAGTAAAGAGGGTCCATGGAATCGACAGCCGTTTTAAACGTTCCGTCCGTACGCACGTTCACGCCCAATTAAAAACACTGGGAAAACATAAGGGAGGTTAAACCGCCCATTGCAAATAGGTCAAAACAGCTATTAAAATTGTAATTGCAAAAACTATTAGCAACTATAAGTGTGCTGTAAAGTTTCTTATGACCAGTAATATTTCCAATGCGTAGTAAAATTCCCGATGAACCCTCTACATCCCAAGGCTTTCGGATACTTAGGTAGTTTTTTTTAAACACCTGAATGGATAACTAACCTGCCACTTTCTTCGGAATCTGAGCCTGAAACAATTCGACGCTCGCCGCCTCCGCTATCGCTTCTTTCCCTAAAATCCGAGTTGAGTTAAAATTTATACCCTTATTTTTTTTCTGTTTCTATGCTTACCCTCCGCTATCATTCTTCCTCCCATTATCTGCGTCACTCTCATCTTCTGACGTGGAAATCGTTGCTTTAGACACAATTTTCCGACGTTGTTTTGCACTAAGACCTTCGTCCCCGTGGTCAACTGCTTTTCGTCCTTTTCTTCGACCACCACTGCTTCGGGTTCCACGCTTTCCACGACTTCGTCCCTCCCCATCAGCACCTTCACCTGTGCGTCGTCCCCGCTTGCGTCTACTCCTTGGCTCAGCATTCTCGTCTCCAGATACCGGCGATCCATCTGAAACGATGTCTTCGTCTCGCTTTCGTCCGCGTTTTTTACTTGGTTTCTCAGGCTCTTGCACGAGGAACATGAGAGCATTTTTGCTCTTCTCCTTAAACTCCTCGCGTCTTCGTATCATTTCTTCGTCTCTCTTCCGTTTAAGCTCTGCTAAGCGTTCCTAAAAAATGAGCAATTAATCAGATCAGCAATTAAAACAGCCTGCATATACGATTTATAATCTGGCAGTAATCAGCCCGCTTCGTTACTCACTTGCTCTTCTGTTTGCTTCTGTCTGAAAGCCAATCTCTCTTCTTCCTGTTTCTTCCTCATCGTCCGCTCCTCTTCGTCCACTTTCCTTGCCCTAGCCACATGGTACTGAGCTTGGGACAGCAAATCCTGACATTGCTGTGCCTCATGAGCGCACAAGTGTAAGTCGTATTTGTTTTTGTCCCCATTAATACAAAGGTATTGAAAGTACTTGTGAGCAAGGGTAAGCTCATGAACTGCTGAGAGGACAAGTGATAGACTGGATTTATCGTCACGCAAGATCTGAGTAGCCAGCTTTCTGAGGATTAGAGCCAAGTTATATAAAATCACGGTCTCTGTTGGAGCTACGCGGCGAGCCTACAAATCCACGGATAAAGCTGTGAACACTTATACCAAAAAATCACGTCTACAAACATACCCTGAGAAGTGCGGTTTTGGCTTCACGAAGTTTACCGTTCTTGAAATGAGCTCGAGCCAAATATTGGAGTATATCAATAGGCGGAAACTGGTAGAATTTCTTGACGCAGTTCTCGTACATTTGAACTGCACTCACATACTGCCGCTGTTCTACATATACATGTGCAATATTCACCCAGACATCACTGAAATCAGCCGTAGCTTCTCTGACTTGAGCAAAAACGTCACGAGCCTCGTTGATACAGCCCCTGTGGGCTAAAATAGCTCCAATCCCATTCGCTGCCCAAATGTTCTTTGGCTCATTGCGGAGAACCTGAATTAACAGCGTATAAGTATTAGAAGAAAAAAATTAAATCCTCATACCTGTTTGTATATTGCAAGTGCACGGTCGATATGTCGCTTTTCCTTTTCCTTATCTTTGCCAGACATATGAAGTGTGTGGAGCCACACATTGCCAAGAGCTAACATTGAGTAGGAGTCTTGAGCCGTTGCGGGGTTCTGAACAAAACAAAAAATCCATTCAAAATCAAGGGCAAAACTGAGATCGACGATTCTTACGTTGAGGATTCTTTCAAACTTCTTCTGACCAGGACCCCACTCCAGCTTGCTCAAGTGAAGGTTTCCAATGAGTGACCACGCATCTGGATGCTCGTTACTCAACTGCAAGGCGTCCTTGAACCAATCAGATGCCTCATAAATTTGTCCTTTGTCTCTCGCCATACAACCGAGGCGAAGGTAACCTAATAAGATTGGATTCCAAATAGTACCTCCAATTTCAAGCTTCAGTTGTACACTTACAGTCAATATAGTTAGGATGCTGCTTGAGAATGTCTTTGTAATGTTTTTCAGCTTCTCCGAAATTGCACATGGCTTCATGGAGTCGACCCATGTTATAGGACGTCGTCACCTCAATGGAGTTATAATAATTTTTATCATTCTTGACTGCCTCCTTCTTGGAGCGACGAACAGACTCCTCAAAATATTTTAGCGCATCTTCAAATTTCCCGAGTCTAAAATTTAAAAAAACACACATGAAACGAGTCTACAATCGCAAACCACTAACTCAGCTCACCGATAGTATAAACAGCCGATATTATTATACAGTTCTGGTGGGACGGAGAGTTTGACCTTGTCATGAAATAATTTGACTGCGATTTTGTAACTTTTCAAACTCTCATTCAGATCCGTCTGCTCAAGAATTTGTGCCAGCTCGATCCAGGCTTCCACGTCTTCAGGTTGACGAATCGTAACTTTCTTCAGGTATTCTTTGGCCAGGTCGCGTTTCGTTTGCACTTTGGAATTCGCGTATAAACTTCCAACGATTTTCATTGTCTCATAATTTTCTGGCTCACACTTCAGAACTTTTTCAAAACACATGGCAGCCTGTTGAAAAAAAGGATTGATTATACTCTGAAGGCAACTTGGACTTCATGTTAGTATTATTCAGACTAAAAGATCAACTCACGTTTTCATTGTCTCCTCTGTATATGTACATTTGACCAAGCCCGAAATTCGGTAAAACAAAATTAGGCGCAGCAAACTGTGTTGACTGATAATAATACTGGAACGCCTGGTCATAGTCTCCCTGCACAAGGAAAAAGTTAATAGCGTTAACTACGATTAATTTCAGAAGTTCTCTTGTACCTGCATATGAAACGAACGAGCAAGCTGATAACAACTTTCCGCTCTCATGTGTTCAATTTCCGTATTGTGGAAGGCATGGAGTGCCAGGTGCTGTACTTTCTGATAATCACGTTTAAAAAAGAAATGGTCAGCCAAATGGTTGAGGACCATGGGGTTCGACGGATCAACAGTGTAAGCACGAGAAAGGAGCTGGACTCCCTTTCGGATTGATTCCCGTCCACGGATGTTCATATAATGAACGGCCATCCCAATCAAGGCGCCTATACAATTTGGGTTTATTTCAAGAGCTCGAGAAAAGGCTAATTCTGCTTTTTCCATATTGCTCAGCTTCAAGTAACAATGGCCAAGCCCTACACGAACGTCAGCTGGGCAGTCCGGCTTTGTCCGGACCGCTTTCTTGTAAAATGTTAATGCCCCTTTGTATTCCTGCAAGACAAGTTGAATTTTCCCATGGTGGTATTACGTGGCGGTGACCTTTTTGCTTACCTTCTTATTGAAAGCTATACATCCTTTACCAAGAAGCGCTGGTATACAGTTGGGAGTATTTGAGAGAACAAAATTAAACTGAGCATCGGCTTGTTCCTGCTTGTCACCCTCGAGGAGACAGAAAAACGCTCGACCAATGAGATGATTCTGATCGTACATGAGAATTTTGTCAGCGGTGGA
The DNA here is from genome assembly GCA_019776545.1 of Brachystomella parvula. Taxonomy (NCBI): domain Eukaryota; kingdom Metazoa; phylum Arthropoda; class Collembola; order Poduromorpha; family Brachystomellidae; genus Brachystomella; species Brachystomella parvula. The sequence goes on from JABASM010000251.1 coordinate 15,024, forward strand.
ATAAAGAAGTGTTGCTTTATGAAACAGCTCCTTCTTCTTGTCTTTCTGCTTCTCCTTGGACGCTAATTTCATGTAGTAAGCAGCAAGGCTATCAAGCACCTTCATTTGATCTGCTTCATACCCTCGCTGGTCTCCTAAGATCTTCCTAGCGTTTTCCAATATTTTGCAATAGTCTTCACCTCTGCCTTGCTTGTAGTACTCAATCTACAAATAACAACCAGCGTATTCAACTGTTTAACCTGATGTACTGCCGGCATACATACCGCGACATTGAACCAAATTCCAATTGGTGCATTTTCTTGCTGTAGGATCGACGTTATTTCAGATTCATCCGGAAGTGGCTGGGAGCAATCCAACTCAATCACCTGAAGGTATACAAAAAAATTATCAGCAAGTAAGTACAATAATCTCAGTATGGGTCAAACTGGTTGACGTCAATGCCCGGAGACCGTACTGAATTGAAGCACGCAAATGTTCCATTTCATTTTAGGCAACTTACGAACTAGATATCAGTTCCTTACCTCGGCAGTATCCTTTAACGGTATTTCAACTGTTGTAGATTGTTGGAACAACATCTTTATTCTGGAAACCTCGACTGATCCAGAAAGAAAGTCCAAACAATAATTCTACTGAATGTAATGAAACCTCCGCACTCTGCAGCAATCACACACTCCGCGGTACCGACAGTTTAGGTCAGCTTTTGGCTTTTGTCAGAGCGTATGGAACAGATGACTCAGTCGAACAACAACTACTACTACTAAGCCAGAACATTGGGTCAGTATTTTTCTCGTTTTCCTTTCTTTTCTATGAATTTATAGTTTACAAATTACTTCAGATTGAGATTCCAGGGCAGTAGCCGCCGTGTCCGCGGTCCGTGATATCCATGTTCTTGTCAGGCGCTCAGTGTCAGTCAAGGAAAGGAAAAGTGAATCCATGAATGAATTCAGTAAAACTTATTCGCACAAACACTCAAACCTTGCATTCTGCCTCAAGAAGCTGGGCACTATGAATACTCACTGCCAAGATTGCTTATAATAATCAAAATAAATTATTAATCCGTCCGCTAAAAATCAGGAGTGGGCTTGGAAAGTACGAAATGAAAAAGTAAAGAGTTGTGATTCTGAGCTTGCATGGAAATATAATTTTCTTTTCGTTAACTATCTCCTACCGTTACAGCTGTTATGTTTTGCAAACGTCAAATAAAACACACAAAAAAATGAGTGAAAGGTATGGAAATATCTTTCCAGAAAGAAAATGGTTTGATAATATCCTGGTTTCAATGGAAATGGTAAATCCCAAAGGTCATACTTCAGGGATGGATTCAGTATTCATAAAAGGGCCAGTATTTAATTAGTTTTCTCGCAAACGGAGTCAAGGCCGGGTCACGGTCACGTTAGTAAAACAGAAAGTTAAGCAGTTGGTTAATTTTTGTGAAATTGAGTGTGTGAGGTACGTCGTACTTTCGAAATATTAAATATTTCGAAAGTAGATATAGTATATTATAAAGTAGATCGTAGATATATTCTAAAAATAAAATTTATTGTTAAAATTGTTTATTGTTAAAATCAATAAAAATTATCTAAAAATTATAAAATAAAATGCCCGTCCCGTTGTTGTAGCATAAGTTCAAGTCTCTGAGGTGGAGTTTAAAGAGTTTTTGTCAAGTCTGCTAAAATCTGATGGGAACGAACGGCGAAGACGAAGAAGCAATAAACTGGAAAACAGAATAAATTAACCCGAGTTAAGAAAAACTTTCTATCTAGAAACATTTCTCCCCCTCTTCACTTGTTAGGCCCATCTCTTCCCTTGTTAGGTTTTCTAGCTGGAAAGTTTTTCTTGACCGGAGTAATAAATTAAGAATAAAAATAAAATAAACATTACATTACTTAGAATTAAGTGTCGTCAGTCAAGTCGCCAGCATTCAACGAGCACTTCCCAGAAATTAATCAGCTGAAACCTGTTCGCTTGGGAATTGAGATATTCATAGTTGTGACGGGACGTCTTCTAGTGCTTGAGCTTGGAGAATTGCTTACCTGTAAGTAATCTTTAAGCAACAATAGTCTATCGCTTGTTAATATGGACTAAAATAAATTGTTTATTAATTTTTTCATGTATCAGAGATTGCTGGGATCAACAAGTGTCGATAAGATGGATAACTTGAATCCTAGAATAAAAGGAAAGCGAGAGGATAGGGTCATCACATCAGAGGACGTGGATGACAATATAAAGGATGAAATAGATTCTAGAGAAGTATTCGGTAAGTCATGAGTACCTGTGAGGCGATACACTACTGAATTCTGAAGAATTTATACTGGACGAATACGATTTGCGGCTTACTACTTTCCCAACATCCATCTTCGCCCTAGTGGCCCAGCAATCCGTCATCGTCGAACTATTCATCAAAGATGTTAATCTTGATTCTATTCTCCAGATATGATCCGGAACATCAATGACCCTGAGCATCCTTTGACACTGGAAGAACTGAATGTAGTCCAATTAGAGCGAATCCAGGTGAGCATTCACGATGGATTCTGAACTCCCCAAGTTCTGTGAAAGATTACCGTGCTTTTCCTTGCATTTACAGGTGGAAAATACAAAGAATCTTGTAAAAGTCGAGTTTACTCCTACGATTCCCCACTGCAGCATGGCCACACTCATTGGCCTCTCTATTCGTGTTCAGCTTCTCCGGGCACTTCCTACACGATTCAAAATCGATGTGGAAATAACACCTGGATCGCATGCATCCGAGTCTGCCATTAACAAGCAACTTGCTGATAAGGAACGCGTCGCTGCGGCTCTTGAGAACACTCATTTAAGTGAAGTTCTCAATCAGTGTCTCACTCCTAAAGGGCTGTAAATCTTCACCACTAATTGAATCTGCAGATCTTATAACGAAAATATTATCCTTCCCTGTTACTTGTGGTGCTCGCATGGAGAATGTAAATTAATTTTTAACGAAAAGAACTCTTTGTTAGAAAAAGTTTTGACTCTGTCTAGTACCGGTTCGTAATAAAAAGCTAATTTGGAAAGCTAGCTCATGTAAGACTGTATATATAAACTTTAATGAAGTGTCACATCAAAGTTAGAGCATAACACGTTCTTAGAAAAAGAATTAGGAGACGAGTGCAGATGCTGTGCTGGATTCGTACTTCCATGTTGGGGCAAGGACTCTTTTCGTCTTGTAGTAACGGGCCAATCGGTGGATTCGGGATTCGACTAAAATCAATCGGAACTTGGAATCCTTGTCCTTTCTATAAGTTTTCAAAATAAAATGAATCAAAGGTCCGTACTTTACTGATCTGGAAGTACAGTCCGTGATCTTGATACGTGATCACGTATTAAATAATACGGAGTTACGTATTATGGAAAATACGTGACCGCGTATTAAATAATACCGAGTTCCGTATTTTCGTCTTCAAGCTAAAAGTGAAAGGTGCTGCGTCAGGGTTGCTTTGTAGCCTTTAGGAGTCCAGGAGAAAAATTTCCAGTGAATTTTGTTTTTCTCCTAGACTCTTACTGCAAAGCAACCCTGACGCAGCACCTTTCACTTTTTGTTTGAAGACGAAAATACGGAACTCGGTATTATTTAATACGCGATCACGTATTTTGTATAATACGTAACTCCGTATTATTTAATACGTGATCACGTATCAAGATCACGGACTGAAGTATGCGGCGGAAACAAAGAATCTATTCAACTTGTTGCAGTTTAGTTAGTAAGCCGATCGATTCAGAATGGCCGACATTAAAAATCATGCGCTTAGCTCGAGAATAGAATAACAGACTTCTTGCTCGTGCCGGCCTATCTGACTCAGGTAGCCCACTAACCGCAACATCATGAGTCGTCTGAATTAATCCTCCGCCCGCCTGCAGCTCTTAAAGTGCCTGTTTGACGGCCTACCTGTTACGTTCCAAATGTTTTCGAATGGAAACAGCCTTCTTGATCAAATAGTAAAGATCTTCTGGGATGTCAGGTGCAAGACCTCGGGCCTTCAGAATCCTCAAAATTTTGCTTCCAGTAACAAAGCGGACTTGGGCAACTCCATGGGAATCCCTCAAAATCCCACCTAAAGACAGAATTAGGTAAGGTTGGGGAAGGATATGCCGGTGGTAGTTTAGCCCATGATCATCACGTGTTACAAAAACTTACCAATCTTAGAAGGCATGAGACCCTTCTTGGCAAGAGAGTAAATCTGATCTTTGACATCATCTGGACTCTGCTTGAGCCAAGTAGCCACTCCACGGCGGTATGGGAGGGCTGATTGGGAAATACCCTTTCTGAAAATGAATAATTTCGATGACAAAACATAAAGGAGCAAGTTTACTACATCTAGAATAATCGATTAACGAATGTCGCTTACCCAGGTGCGTGCATACGACCCATCTTGAGACGTTATAATACGACAAAATTTAAGAAAATTATGACACCGAAACAATACTCCGAGGCCCAAACCCGAAACCAATTCACAGAGCGAACACGAAATGGACGGCAGCTCGTTCTCCCTGCAAAAAAACTCCACCGCATGCATGCGGACTTTCGAGAAAATCCAATCCATCGGCTCACCAGAGTCCGTCGCCTTCAGGTTTAAGCTTCTCGCCCTTTTCTTTCCAAAAAATCCTTTCTTTTCTAATGAAATAGACCATGCTGCTGCTATTAGAAACTCCAGTATCTTGTGAACAGGTTATTTCTGTCGTTTGGGACAAACTATCCCAAAATGGCGCTGACTAAAGTGGCCAACTGAATAGGGGTTTCAAAAAACTGCAGTTTTACTATTACTACATTTGAAAAGTCTAAGTTATAACCCGGCCCAAATAAATGGAAAACACTAGCGGCTCCAGCTCCTGCACTCATCAGCGTATAGTATTCTAGCAATAATGATATGATTCTACTAGTTTCAAGTTTATTTTGGAATCCAATAAACTTTAGTTGATTTTGGAGATCAATTTCAAAACGAGATAATTTGAGCCTTTATTATAAATAATCATAGCTAACATAATTTAACAACTATCAAAAGGGAAGCTCCCTACAAGTAGCTTGAGTTTGAAAAACCTTAGATATGACGAATTTTGATCGTGTAATTTGTTTGTCAAAACGGGATTTTTTTTTTTTGCGTACGCTATGAATATTTGTAAAGGATAATTAATTAAATTCCTTATGAAGGGCTGTTGTGCCGCCGTGCCATGTTTCCAGTGGGCAGTAGTTTTTCCAAAGAGCAGTAAGTATATTGCCAATCAGCAGTAAGTGAGGCGGGAATAGGGAAGTTCATGAGAGCTTAGTTAAGGATCTTTGATTGATTTTAGTTTGATCTTTGCCTTGACTTTTCCCTTGCTGGGTATTTCATAGTTTATCTGTAATACTAGATCTAAAGAAAATCTTAAATAAAACTAAATATCCCGTACTTTAAGAAGCAGTGTAAACTTGGGACGGATGTTGTAAATTCATCGTTTGGCCCGTGCTAACCTACATCTCAGATTCAGCCAGCTCATGCTTCAGATTTTAAGGGCTTCTGCTTACACGTTAAATTCCATTAGAATAAGGCTTAAGGTCCTGCTAATGAATTAGAACCTCGTGACCAGGATGATACGCAGACGAAACGATTCCCTATAACCCAACCTAACAACCTTCTCGACCTGTAACAATACTTAGCGGTGACTACCTGACGAAGAAAAAATAGTAGAAGAAAAATTACGAAAACTGTAACTTAAATGTCCGCCGGTAGATGGTTCTCCCTGTACCGAGTCTACAGTAGAAGTCGAGAGAGGAATTCGGTTTTGATTTTTTTTTGCTTTTAGCAGAAAGCAAAGCTAAAAAGAGGCTAAAAGAAGACAGGGTTTTTCATCTCTCCTCTCCTCCTCCCTTTCGAGAAGATTGTCCTCTGATCTGAACTCCTGGCTGAAATCAAACAAAATTAATTAGTAAGCCTTGTTTTTTATGGCCTACCGCCAGCCAAGTGAAGTCACCTCCAAGATTCCTTATTCTTACATGTCATCCGACAGTTACACTAATTACAAGTTCAGCTAACTAGAGATTCTTTTCCATTGCCCTCAAGGTCCGTGGAAGTAAAAGTTACCTGGTTTGTAGTGGTGAACTGGACCTACCTGAGCAACCGTGACCGTTTCTGGTGTGTCTTGTCACAATTACTGGACAGGAAGCGATAATCATCCTCTCAGTCAAAGTAAAGTCCATTCTGGTAGCATAAGTTCCACGGAAGCCAAAGGTCCACTTCCTTCACTCTTTCATTTTCAGTCGAATCAAGAAGTAGAAGGCAAAGCATTGAATTGTATTACAGTTTAGTTGAGTTCAGCAGTTCTACGTCCTAATTCTGTCAACTTATAACTTTGAAAGACTTTACAGAACATTGAAGAATTTAGTAGGATAGAAGTAAGTTTTTAGAAGACCCATTTCCGGTTCAGAATTACTAAAAACTGAGTGATATTTAAGTCTTGTTCTGAATTCTAGGCAGATCAACCGATAGGAGAATGAACGGTGAAGGCACCGCTGAAGACTTACTTGGAGATGAGGATGGCAAGACTGACTCTAACTCTTCGGATGGTGACGAAGGTAACTGTGGCTGATTGTTTTCCTTCCATGCTTATCCTGAAATTAATAAATGAGTAATTATTATTGTTTTGTAGCTTGTGATACGTCCGACGATGGTGTAGCTCAGAACGAATCGAGTGGTGAAGATGGACTAAGCGAAGGGGAAAACTCGGATGACTCCCTAAATGGCACTCTTGATAAATGTCCAATTTGTCTTCGCGTATTCCGACTCCAAGCAGTTGGAACTCCTGACAGCTGTGAGCATTCCTATTGTCTCGAATGCATCACGGAGTGGGCTGAGGTAATTTTTTTTTGAATCTAGGTTAATTTAAGTGATTGCTCCTAATTTTATCCCATTGCAGAATGTGTCTACTTGCCCAATCGATCGTCGACCCTTCCATTCAATTCTGGTTATGGATAGTGTCAAAGGACAAGTTCTCCGAGTTCAAGAGTTAGTACCTAGGCTTGCTCAGCTGAATGAGGATTACGATGAGTTCTCAGATCCAACTTACTGTGAAGTTTGCGGTTGCTGTGACCGGGAGGATCGTCTGCTTTTATGCGATGACTGTGACATGGGCTATCATCTAGAATGTTTGGACCCCCCATTAGATGCCGTTCCAATCGATGACTGGTACTGTGCCACTTGTGCTGCTGCTAGACCGAATGTAAGTCATTTAAACCTAAGTCTGCTAGGTACTTCTATTCGATTTGATATTTTAGTGTTAACATGAACTTAATACTGTGTTTATCTGTGTTGCAGATAAGTAATAATGAACCAGGTTCGAGTAATAACATTTTCGAAGGACGTTCAAGAACACGGATTCCACGTACCGGGCTTAGTCGCCGTATTATGATACGACGGCGGAGGGATGGCTCTCCTGTATGTCAAATTAAACTTAATTAGCACCGAAATTTTTTTCCTTATTTGTGTTTCATCTGTAGAGTCCTTCACTCAAAAAACCGACTGGTGGTACTAGTAGAACAAGAAGTTTAGTTTCTGGGTCAGGCAGTAGACGACCTACGGTCCGAAGAAGGAAGCGAAGGTCTGTGAGGAGAACTAGAAAAGGGAAAGGAAGAAAACGTAGAAGTCGAAAGCAGCGTGTAGCAATCGAACGAAGACCAGCTACATCACGCGGTCGACTTATTCAACAGTTAGGCATCCTTCCCCCAAGGCCAGGGCAAGTCTACATAGGGCTTCCGTCCTATCGGCCCACCTTTACTCCAAATACAGAAAGAGTATCAGCTTCCCCTGCTGCAATTCGTACACAGCGCCACCAGGCAGGGATCGCTCCACTCCGAATTTATGCTACAGCCAATGATTTAGCTGACTGTTTTGAAGCGTATGGAAGCATTAGTCTTAATTTTATATGTAATTCATAGAAAAATTTTATATTACATCGTCTTTTTTTCCAGGAGTTCCGATGAGGACAACGGCCAAGTTGGCGTGCTGAGAGTTCAACCAATCAGGCTTGGAGACCCACGTAAACGTGTATTAGCCTCTGTCACGGCTCAACCGGCTTCAAGTGTCAATGTGCTTGGTCCTATTCTTAGTCGTCAGCATATGCTGCTCAAAGACAAAAACATTCAAATCCACAGAGGGGATGGTCGGCTCGTTCCTTCAATCGCTATGAGTCCAGAAATATTTCTGTGCCTCCCCAATGAAAATGATTCTACCAGGCAAGACTCTGGGAATCGTAGATCTCCGTCTTGGGTTCGAAACGCAATCGGGACAGTGACGGGGATAACCACAGCTCATGGCGGTAACAACAGTGACAGCAACGCCAACCATCCCCAGCCAGGGAATTCCTCCACTCAGACATCAAGTACTTACACAGCAGCTCACAGTAGCAACATTTCTGCCACCGGAAACTCTTTCCCAGCAGGAAACATGTCGTCGAGATTCAGCGGCTATAATAGTCTTGAGGATGGTAATATTTATGAAGACTTGAGTGGTTTAGAAGATAATGTTCCACAGAAATCTCAGTCAAAAAACGGAAAAACAAAGGAAATGGAAGAAGATGATGATGAGTTCAATATTTACAGTGACATTGAGGGTAAGAAGCATTGGTAAACTTGGAACACCAGCCCAGAAGGCTGCATATATTATAGCCGCTGAGTTATCACGTAGAAATATTTTATCTAACCCCCTCTATTTTGTTTGGTAGACGAGCCGAAGCACGTCAATCCGCGACGGATTTCTTTGGAAAATCCATCGGAACCCCCTGAAGCTTCCATTGATATTGGGGAGGGTGACAGTGATACTGACATGGTGATAGATGAAGCTGGGGCGGCTGGTAGGAGTGGTCTACAAGAGCGAGAGTCAAGAAGTAGTGTTGACTCCGTTGCTCTTCCTAATGCTGGCTTCCCTCCTGATTACGGAGATGGGGATGCTATGAGTCGAGATGGAAGCAGTCCAGTTCTTCCTGAAGTTGAGCCTGACTCACCACTCAGCATTCCGCTTCCGGACTCTACTCCCCCACCTTCAGTTCGTGACGTCGCAAATCCAGATGATGAGGACACTGGCGACCTTTTATTTGCTGATAAAGAAGAGGAGTCGAAACCCGAGAAGGACGAATACGATCCTTCTCATCCTCTCAGTTCAAGTGACGATGAAGAAGTGCCGCTACCACCAGCTCAACCCGCTGTACTTCCTGCCTCTTCTGCACCAGTTCCCAGTCATAAGCTCAAACCAGCAACAGCTCCAACAGAGGTTAGTCCGCTTCAAACTAGTGAAAATGAGAATCGTCGCCCAACTATTCAATTTTCAATTCCTTCCCGGCATCGTATCTTTTCCATGGGCTCTCTCATGAAGCGGAATAAGGGAGTGATGAAAAAAGAAGTCAAAGCAGGGAGCAGCATCAGCTTCCAGTCTGAGATGTCTAAAGCATTTGCTCAGAAAGGAGAGGAGTTAAGCCCAAGCACAGCTCCGCCTGAAACAGAAAAAGTTTCACTAGTTGCAGAAATATTTGGGTCAGATGAAGACGAAGAACCTAATCAAGAAGTGGCTCGCCCAGTTCAAGAAACTCAAAGTGAAATAGCGCCTCCAGCACCTACCCAACCGGTTAATGACGCCGAACCAGCTGCAGCGCCGTCAGTCGTTGACACCTCGACTGAAACACTCGAAGGAAGTAAGTGGAGAAAAATTGTAGAGAGTGATCTTCCTCCTCAGCAATCGGTCGACCTGTCGGTTTCAGAAGTTGCAAAACCTCCACCAGAAACTCTTTCGCCACCACTATTGGACGAGTCCGAAGACGAAGTGATAGTGATTGGAGAAGCACCACCTGAGGTTCAAATAATTGAAACCCCTCCACCTGAACTCGACGACGACTGCCCACCAGAATCTTCCTCGAAAAGTCAAAACAGAAAGCTTGGGAGAAGTACTTTCAAATCTTCTTCAAAATTACCTGTTAGCAGTCCTCCTAGCGTTCTTGCCAAAGAAAACCAGGACAAAGCCTCCCTCGATTCTCTTTCTGAGAGTGAAAATGAATTCGAGCGTCAGCGGCTTCGTGAAAAAAGGCTCCAAGCCAGTGAGGCAAAGAAGCAAGAGAAACGTCGTAACTCAAGAGCCTCAAGGAGTAAATCTCCTAGAAGGGAAAACAAGGAAAATAATAATAAGCGAGGTTCGAAGAGGCGAACAAGTCGTTCCGATGTGAGTAATTGTGAGGAGGGGGAAATTCTTGACGCTCCAGACAAAAAGCGAAGGAAGAATAAGAAGCTTAAAAAATCCAAAAAGAGACATAAACCTACCAGGTCAAGGAGTCCGTCAAGTCCTGATACTGCTGCTTTTCTGGAGAAGAAAGTTCCAGAGGATACGCGTCTGAGAATATCGGACGAAGAAGAAGAGAAAGGTGTTTCCTGGAGAAAGCCATCGAAATCTTCCAAAGACAGAAACTACAGGTATCTGGCTTTGATTTAGAAGTCGAATAAATAGTGATTAATCTACACGAAACTTTGATATTTTTTTGTAGGGACGGCAAGCCAAAAACGGAAGAAAAATATTTTCGTGAGAAGGAAAAGAAACGTGAGGAAGAAATTGCGGCAAGAGAGCGTGAGGGATCTCCATCATCGCGATCGCATAAAAGTGTGAACGACTTAGAGAAAGATAAAAGAAAAGGAAAAGGTAGAGAAGGCTCAAGCAGACGCTCTAGGTCACATGAGAGGTTGCGTCGGAGACCTCAATCCAAACATTCAAACCGTAGTTCGAGTTTGTTTAAGAACAACCGATCTCGCTCACGATCCCGTCGCTCCAGGTAAGGATTTCGTTCGATGACATTGCAGAAGTAATCGTCAGTTCATCATTATTGCTTTTAATGTTCGTACAGGTCTTCTAAGTCTAGACGCTATCGCGATCAGTCTTTCTCCCCAGTTCGTCTCCATTCTCCATGTGCTTCTCGTAGCCGCAGAGATTCTCGTCAGTCTCCTCCTTCTAAACGTGATAGAAGTCGAAGAAGTCGCAGTGAGAAATCGAGGCATATAAAACATGGTCGATCACCGTCCAACTCGCGCTCACGCTCTACTTCCCCTAAAAGTCGAAGAAGGAAACGGGAAAAGCTTCAGTCAATCGACCCACCACCTATTGAAAGGACTACTCCGAAAAAATCTCGAAAAGAACAGAAGGAGAGAAGAGTTGAGGATGCAGCAGAACCAGTGACTCCTGTGATAGATCCCCAGTCCAAGGAAAACTACGGCAATTTAACTGGGGAAAAGGAAAAGAAAAGAAAGAAGAAACGGAGGGAGAAGTCAGTTTCACCCGCGAAAGCCATTTTCGCTGATGGTGACAGTATTGTTGTGAGTTTAAGCTTCCAGAAGGGCAAAGAATCAAACTTTTCTTCTGAAAAAGAAGGTAACGGAGCCAAAGACTCGGATATTGGAGAGAAGAAAAGAAGTAGCCGAGATTCGCAACTGCGCGACAGTACGGATAAAACACCAAAGTCTCTCAAGAAGACCATTTTAATTGATCTGGAATCTTCCCCAATTCAAGAGCAAAATATTGGTGACTCTCCTACTCTTATCGTTTTGAGTGATGATGAGGATGTTCAGGAAAAGAGTGGTAGAGGCAATGACTCCGACCAAGATCGACTCGCCGTGAGTACAACTAGCATAGGGGAAGGTGCGAAGTCCCCGTTTTATCGTAGTGACCGAGATGGGCATGCCCATGGCGTTCCTGCTGATAGTACACAAGTGCACCCCGTCGACGGATCCAAAGGCGAATCTGGACATGTCCCTGAAATCGAGGTGAGCACACCAGCTCGTGGTGATGCTCTTGTAACATCTACGCGTGACTCGGAAGATCGGAATGGGGTGGTGGATGAATATGCAATGAGCCCCTTCACTCCGCCTAAAGACTCTCCGCCGAATGATAGAAGCCCTACACCGCCCCTTCCATCAGCCTCTCCAGCCCTCATTACTCACGTCCAGGACACTTCAATCAAGACGAATACGTCTACTCATGCTCCACTCAATACGGCTGCCCCATCATTCCCCAGCCAGTCGATGAGTACTCGTCCTTTAGGACTGTCCAATCTGCCTGGACTTTTTCCCCAGCCAAACATGACAGTACCACCTAACATGGCGGCACCTACGCCAATGATTATTCCAGCTCCACCTATTCAGCAGCTTCGCCTTCAAGCTCCTCCAAATTTATTTAATCAAAGTGTACTTGCCACCGTAGCCAATGCACTATACGGACCACTGTTAGGGGCTAATGCACCGGGATTTGGAATTGGGGCTGCAGGATCCGTCCCTTTGAATCCAAATTCTGCTAGTCGCCTGGGACCACCTGTGATAGGAAAAGTAAACACTGGAGCGTCTGTTCTACTCCCAAAAGATCAGAATTATGGGACACAAAGGAGAAATAACGGGGGTGGAGATTCACCATTTTCACCTAACTCTAGTGACGGGGATGATCTCTTTGAGCCACCTATGGACTCCACCCAACAAAATCAACTCAAAACTGGAGTTGGAGGCGGTTCTTTAAAGAATAGTGAAAAAGGAGCAGCCTCTGAGTCGCAAGGAGATGGGTTGTCAAGTGCGAAAAAAGGACGGCATCCTGCACATATTTTCGACTCTTTATTCGGTGGACCAATTCAAAAACCAGCTGGGGCCCCTGGAGTTACCTCTGACAATGGAACGAAATCGAAGTCTGGGCACAAGGATCACAAGTCAAAGCGCGGTATGTCTAGCTTCGGCAGTCTTTGTATTTCCATTA